>NGBS01000882.1:0-195247 GCA_002245135.1 Proteromonas lacertae | reverse complement strand
CGCCAAAGAATGATCCACATCGTATAGTTGTGCATAATGGCAGGCATTATCAGTATGGTATTTCCAGTTCCTAATATGGATAATTAAAGTAATTCTATATATATTCTGTTTTTTTTATGTAATATATGTGTGTTTGGTATTGCTATATCCGGCCGCCACTTTGCAACTTGAATTGTAATATAAGTTACAACTGGGGCCAGTTGTAACTTGAATTGTGATGTATCTTACAACTTGGGCTAGTTGTAAGATACAAGTTTAACCAAAAATAAAAAGAACATAATATAATATATATATAAGAGTGAAACAATTTAAATAGTCATTTTCCTTTGTTTAGTGATTTCAATAAGAGACTGAATATCCTTAAGTGTCTTATCATGTTCTAACCCTTTATTCATCATGGCATCTATATTATTTCTAAGTTCTTCTATGTCCGTATTGTTTGGAATACAATTGTTTGCCTTTAAGTATTTGAAAAGAGCCAAAGCTATCATATACAATACAAATACGAGAACTGAAAGCAAAACAGTTATTACATCAAAGTCCATGTGTGTTTATGAGAATCTTATATAGAAAACAAAATTAATCAAAGTAATGTATTTATTATCAATAAACTAACTTACAAGACATTGGTTATTATTAATATATTCATCCTTAATGGATCTTGGTGATATTGGAGATAAGTCATAATCTGTGAGATTGACATTGTCATTGTCATTTTCAAGCTTGACTTGTATTTCTTCTATTTCTTTATTATCATTAGAGGAGGTAATATATTAGCTTCATGATTCATCATAATAATACTTTCTAATAATTGATGAGTTTTTTCAAAGATGGGTTTCTTTTCTCCTTAATCTTGTTAACACACTCAAGGAAACATATTAGGTGTAATGCGCACAGTCTCATCTACATCAGAAATACCTAATCTTTGAATTAATTTCTCTTTACTCTCATCCCACCAACATCCATTTTTGAATCTATATTCCAAGTCTAATCTATACTGTTCATCGACGTATTTGAGTATATATCTGATCTCACTATAAGTTAATTCCTTTTTATCACCACATATCAAATTCCATAATTTCGATTTGGTTGGTGCCCTCATTTTGCCATCCTTTCTAAAGCAATTAATGAGTATTTGTTTATCAGAGTTCCAAAGTTATATGGCACTGTTCTAAATTTGTGCTCCTGATCGTTATTCATTTTTAAAAAATAAAAGTGTAATTAATACTATAATGACAATATTGACATTATTAACGATTTATTTTCAAAATAGATTTTATATTATGTTAGTTTCGAATCATCGTGTATACTACTTAAATTCTGATATGATTGTATTATCTGATTCCATGGGTGGAGGAAACAAGTATAAGAAGACATTAAAATTGCAATCATTCGATGATGATTATATTCATGTCAGCTTATTACATGCTGTTATACCCAATTCATTCCCAACTATACAGGAAGAAACAAATGATGAGTTTTCATTAGTATTCACATTGGGATGGAGACATGATGTTCAAGTAGATGCACCAAAGTATCCAAACATCATAAAACACCTCAAAATACCAGAAGGATTCTATGATGAAACTCAGATATTAAGTATGATCAATAATTTAGTCAAAAATATGACATATGATGTTTTTGGAATAAATGATGCTGCATATAATACTGAAGGTTCACATGTGTCTATTATAGAAGGAAAAGGAGATTTATTTCGTATAGACAATTTCGATGATAATCAAACATATCATATTGAGGTAGCCAATGATATGAATATAATATACTATCAAAAAGACCCAGTATATTGGATAGAAAAATTAGAGATCATCACCAAAGATCTTAGTTACAAAATATTAGGCATACCCAAAAACAATTACTGGTGTTGTTTTAAAGAATATATTCCATCTGAAGAACCAGAGAATCAACAAGAAATTATGGTTAAGCCATTCCCATTTACTCAATTACCATTTCGTCCTTCTTTGATATGGGTTAATTCTATATCCATTAGATTAGACATAGTCAATATTATGCAGGATTCAAATGTATTAGAAAATATACCCGTTTCAAATCCAGAGTTACCATTTATTACATACCAGAATAATGACATATTGAATACATCGAAGAGATTTAATAATACCTATAACAATGGTATGATCACTATTCAGATTACTCAACAAGATGGCTATGAACTTAATCTTGATAATATTGAGTTTAATTTAGATATTGTTGTATTTAAAGTCTAATTTTTATATTTCTTTATTCTTTTTGTTTTCTAATGGCTTTATCTATTCCAAAAGAACAGAAACATGGTGTAGATGTCCCTGTGATGCTACCCTTCTATAATTATGTGAGATTGACTCCGATGGGATCAACATCAGAATATACTCTAAGTGATAACACGTATACAGAAGAGATTAGATGGGAGATAAGTGGAGATAATATTATCAATTTAGCTAAGTCATATATTCAATTCGATATAGATGTGGAAACAGAACCATTAGCAAAAGGTTCAGAAGCAGGTGCTGTTAGAGCAGATTTAAGTAAGAAACTTATAAATAAAGATGATGATTTGTATCCAAGTACAATTGGAGGAATTAAAGAAGGGTTTGGCTTGGCCTCTTTTAGAATTTGTAATCAGACTGGAACAGATCTGGTCAAGCTTGATGATTCGTATGAACCATATCGTGTATTTATGGATGAATTAGTTAGAAAGAGATGTGATATATTCTATCAAGACAATTACTATGATGGAATACAATTAGATTGGAGTAACGATGAACACAGTTATCTTATTCAAGATGTTAATAAATGGAAAATGGATAAAGAAACGGAAGATGATGAATTTACTAATACTGTAGAGATTTATAATGAAAGTGATGACAAAGTAACTAGTGCTACTGTGTATAAGAGTAAAAAGACATTACATTTCAAATTACAGTTAGGTAAATTTTACAATACATTTGCTGCATTAAAGAGTGATGTATTCTTTGGAGAGAGAATGTATATATGCATTCGTTTTCAAACCACAAGTAATTATGGAAATTTGAAATCATATACACCAACCGAATATTGTATTTATGAAAATGGTAATGAAGATTTAAATAATGTTATAGCATGGGATAGGAATGGTGGTATTAAAAATATGACATTTAAGAATATGAAATTCTATGCTTATATCAACAAGGATACTCAATCCAACAACAATACCAAACAATATTGTTTATCAAAACCTATTCAATTCAATGATTTCAGATGTCATCAAATTGTTGTACCATCAGGTGGATCTGGCATATTCAATTATTCATTCACATTGAATAGTTCCAATGGACCATTTGTTCGTTACATAATCTATAGGCCATGGATAGAATCATTAAAAAGATATGCACATGTACCTGAAAATGCACAATTCAGATGGATGATCAATGACTTTGTCTATCAGCCAGATTATACACTTATGCAATATTATGATAGCTTCATGACTGTCCGTGAATATTTCCAAGACTCATGGTTTGATATATTCAGAAAAGATAAGAAGTTCAATGACAAGTTCTTTGAGATATTGAATTTTGGCTCTAAGGATTTGGACAATATTAAGAACCAGGCAGGTAGACCTTTGGCTACTGATTTGAAAATAACCTTTGAATTTTCAACACCTGGTACAAATGACTTTACTAATAATGATATCACTCATCGTTTCTATATCATCACTGGACGTATGGTCACCATTAATGGAAGTGGTATTGTAAGTATAGTTTAAAAATAATCATAATATCGATAACGACTATATTTCTTATAATTATGTTTTTGTTATTTTTGTTATGAGTAAAGTTAATTTAGAAAAAATAAACAACATAGTCATAAATCCTGTTGAGACAGTAGTCAAAGGATGTGGAAAACGCTCCAAAGATAGTGTTCTTGGATATGACTATTTTCAGGAGCCTTTCTGCAACATATTTATTTTAGCTAAGAAAAACAGTGGTAAGACTACACTTATATTTAATATGATCCAACACTTGCTAAAAAAGGGATATGACCAAGTAGTGTATTTTTTCGTTGCAACTATATCTAAGGATATCATATATGAGAAAATCACTGATATGCTCAAGTATAACCAAATTGAGTACCATTGCTATGATTCAGTAGTGAATGAAGATAGAGTGAATATATTGGATGCAGTATTAGATAATATCAAAGATATAGACAAAGATAATTATGATTACCCAGAGAATATATTTATATTCGATGATATATCATTTGATTTAAGAAATAAATCCGTTTCAAAATTACTTAAGTCAAACCGTCATTACAAGTCAAAAGTAATTATATCAAGTCAATATGTCACTGACATTACTCCATCAGTTCGTTTACAGCTTGATTACTGTTTGGTATTCAAAAACCTGAGTATGGCTAATTTAAGAAATCTGTATGCAAGTTTAGATATATGGATTGATTTCGATGTTTTCAAATCATATTATGATTATGCAACCAAACAAAGTAATCACTCATTTTTATATATCGATTTATATAATCATGAATTTAGAGTGAATTTTGATAGTAGAATAAGAGATAATAGTAATAATAGCTATAATCACAATAATAAATATGATCACCTCATTTCCTATAGCAGCGATGATGAGTCCACTGATTCACCAAGTTATCCCAGCGATTCGGAATAATAATAATCCCCATATTGTCACTAATATAATTATTATGTTTATTTTGCTATATTTTATGTTTGGCCGTCCTATTAAAAAACAAGCTGTGTCAACAGATCTAACACCTGTCACGAGGGCACTGACATCGATAACAAGCAATTTGGGAGAAAAAGTTGGAGATGCTAAATCGATTAGAGAAATGTTGGTAGATATCAAGAATAGTGGTACAGGAGGATCATCTGGATCAGGTGGTGGTATTGATAGTGCAACTAGTGAGAAAATTGATGGAATTGTGAATGTCATTGGAAAGACCAAATTGGAAGATTGGGAAAAGAGCATACATTATATGTTATCTATTTTGTATTCTACAATTTATGATGATGCTAATTCAATTACTAATAATGTCAATTTTATAATGTCCTATATAGGATATCGAAGTGAATATCAAGATAGTTCATGGAAAATGGAGAATCGTATAAAATGGAGTTCTATGGGTGAAAATAACATGATATTAAAATCTGTAGATGGCCAATTAGAAATTGTACAAGCAAGACAAGTTTTACCAAACTGTTATTGTTTTGTAAGATATACAGCTTTTCAAACATATTTGCAAATAGAAATACTAAATCCTGTTAGAATAATAACAAGCGAACTAATAATTAATTCAATCTTAACTCCAGATGTAGAAAAATTTTTAAATAAATATTTAGGTTATACAAATAATGTACCAAGAATAGATATTTTTTTTGAGTCATTAAGTGGGCATCATCAAGTATGCTTTTTTGAAATTACTCGTGATATATGTAGTTTTAGTATGAAAAATCCTACTACAGAACATAATGTGGATAATTTTGAAGGTAATTGTATTCTAATCCCACAAAAAATAATATTTCATCGGAGCAGGTTTCGTTGGTATTGGAATAATATCATAATCTGCATGTTGTGTATACACATTCTCTAAATCTATGTCATCTACATCCTGATTCTCAGCACACTGATCCTCATCCTCATTCTCATTCTCATTCTCATTCTCATCTTCATTCTTCTCTTTCTTTTCAAATATCTTGATACTGGAATCAATTTCAAATTTTGGAATGATTGCAAATTTTTCATTATCTTTTTTATCTGTAATAGCAATACTTCTTACTCTAATATCGCATTGGCAATCATTAAAAAGAGCTGCATTGGGGTTCTTTATCTTATATTCCTTCTTTAAATCAGTGTCTTCTGTGCAACTCATAGCAGCATCTAACAAATTTTTTTTCAATACCTCTTTTACTTCCTTGAAATAGTTCTTAATAGGCTGTCTATTATGCATAACAAACTATGAAGGGTTGAATGCCATAATATGATAAGACACATTAGATGGATTATCACAATTAGGTTCAGCTTGGTTGCAATACCCTTTAATGGTATAATACGGTCTATAGTATTCTCTTTTTGATATGACTCCCACAAATTTACAAAGACAATGATACACGTTCCATATTAACCGCTCATACTCATCTAACTCCCTTTCAAAATGCACCAACTCATAGTGATTTCCTTCTTTTTCATTATTACGTATACATTCCCATAGGCATATTAACACATTATGAACTCCAACTTTTACTGCAGAGTACGGAACAGTATCTTTCAAACATAATTTTATAGCATCATCTACTCTATTACTCACCTCTATACAATCTTCTACACTGAGATTAAAAAATCTTGTTTGAATTCTATAATGAGTTAGAGATTCTTTAAAAATTTCTAAAATATGCTGAATTTGAGTTATATTGAATTTCACACGTGGTAAACTCTCTTCACCAATTGGTAATGCTAAACCAGCATGTCCCTCACAATCACATACTGGTTTTACAGTATCATCAATCGGCAATGCTCTTTCTAATTCAGTGAAATCTAGAGGTTTAACAATACTTTTAGGTGAGTCAGTATGCTGCAATGGTGGTACAGTGTTCATGATAAGCAAAAAATAAAATTAATTAAAAAAAAATAAAGTAATTACGTTTAATTACTTAACACTTAAAGATCTTCTAAATCTTCTTCTTTATCAAGGTTTTTTGAATCGTCACATTGCATGTTTGGCTTGACCAAATGCTTATGTTTTTTTTGTGGTACTAATTCATCTAATGATTCAGATATAGCATTTAATAATTTTCTCTTGATGATGTGTATCTTATTATCATTGTCATTCACAATTTCAGGAATATCATATACATCATACCATTGATCATTATCACTATCATAATCATCCTGCTCCATATTCGATTCACCGTCATTTTCATCTTCACTATATGCAATGAAATCCTTTAAATTACCATTACTATCAACATCACTTGCATTTGGATCATCTTCAGGATCATAGTCATCTGATTCATCATCAGTACATTCTGCTTCTCCATACAAGTACTTATACACATTATCAATCATATCCCTTTCCCTTTTTCTTTTTTGACTGAATCGCATTTTCTTATCTTCTAAATTTTCTTTCTTTTGGTCTTGATCATTTGATTTACCCATTATGCCTATAACGTGTATGGTATTATGGTTGTTTGAATCCATAGAACACAATATACAAAAAATAATAAAATGAAACGAATATATTTCAAATATTGATATTATGTTAATTATTAACCTATTAATGTCATATTTTGTCTAGCATATTGCACAGGAGTTAAATTCTGTACTGGGTATGACTGTTGTTGTTGTATTGGTGTTTGATTTCTCTCCATTAACACTTCATCTGTCAATTTATTTAATATAGCTTGTGCTTCCTTGAATGTCCATGGATTAATACTCTTTAACATCTGTTGTGCCTCTGGAGGTAATGTTTCGAGTGTTTTCAGTACTTGAGCTTGTTGATCATTTTGTACCGATTGTTGCGATTGTTGATTCGGTTGTGGCTGTGGTAGATATTGAGGGTGTTGACCATCTTGTTGATATGCAACACCACTATTAAAAGTTATTTGAGGTATTGGACCAGCTGACATATTAAAAACGGCTATAATGACAATATTGATATTATTGACTATATTATCACTCAAAAATATAATTATCTCAAATTATGGTTAAAAGAAGTTCAAAAGCGAAATATCGTAAGTATATCATAGGTAAAGGCAAGTTCTGGGATGGAGTAAAGAATTTCTTTAAGAAAACAAAAATTTTATCAACAGCAGCTAGTTTAATCCCAGGTGTAGGTCCAGCCTTAGGTAATGTTGTATCCAATGTAGGATATGGTAGAAAACGTAGAAGAAGAGGTGGGCAAGCAGAATGGAATTATGATGGTGGTATAAGTGGTGGTTCTTTTTGGAATAAAATTAAAAAATTAGGTGTCAATAGAGTACCAAAGGAATTAAAAAATGTAATTACTGGTGGTCCAGGCAGCATGCCCTATTTAAAAAATGGTGGAATGGCTAATCCATTTGCTGTAAAGAATTGGACGAAAGGTGGTCCAAGTACTATACCGAAATTTTTGTTAGCAAAGAAAAAGACTGGTTCTGGTAAAAGACGTAAAAGTAGTAATAGTCTCGATAATCGATATATTGACAATAAGATTAGAGTTTTCTAGTCTAATTTTATTTTTTTCTATTTTAATCGTATTTCTTTATTTTCATTCGAAATAACATAATGCCAAAAGGTGGTAGAAGACGTAGATGCGTTTATGGAAGAAGGGGTGGTTCTTTCTGGGGTAAGTTAAAAAATTGGGGTTCCAAAGCATTTAACTGGGAAAGGATCATAAAATAACATCCAAAATAGCTAGGGAATTTGGAAAGAATGATATCGCAGATGGATTATCAACAATGGGATTTGGTCGTAGAAGACGTAGGTCAGGAAGAGGTAGATTACCATTCAATGGAGGTGGTAGTAATCAACAAGCATTATTGAATGCATATTTAAAATCAAAGGTGGCTCGAATGTAAGCTTGACTTTTAATAATGCTAATAATACTTATATTATTATTTTCATTGTTTCTTTTGTTAATTTTATTTTTCATAACATAGAAATAAATAATGAGTGATACTGAATCAACTGAATATGTGAGTGATGATAGTTCTACTGATGAGTCTGATAGTGAAGTAGAGTCAATAAATGAAAATGATTCCAAGATGTCCAAACCAAAAATCACAGAAGCTGAACCAAGTGATGCTATGATCAATGAATTACTATCACAATTCTCTCCAAAGGATATATACAATATATTACAGAATGATGGATCATCATCTCATAAAAAATCAATAAAAGGTAAAAAACACTCCCATAAATCCAGATCAAGATCAAGATCACATGAGAGATCCAAAAGAAGATCTAGTAAGAAACAAAAATCAAATGCTTTAGACGAGCCTAAGTCCAAACGTGGTGGTGGTAGAAAAAATAGTAAAAAGGATAGGGACTCATCATTACCTCCTCCTAGTCGTATGACAAAAGCTGAATTACAAATAGCTTTGAAAGAAACCAGAGATCAATTAGGCAAATATATGAAGAAATTAGAAAAGAGTTCAAATCCAAAGAAAGAGAAAATAGAGAAAGTAAAAGAACCAGAACCAGAAGAAGAAGATAAACCATTAGGTAATGATATTGCAGGTAGAGAAATACAAGGCGAGCCTATCGAGCCTGTTTATGTTCAATAATATTAATAATACTTATATTACACATTATTATTATAATTAAATTGTTTATTTATTTTCTATTAAGTTATTATGAAAAAACTAAATAAGAAAATACTGCTTGCTGTGTTTGCTCGGATGAGAGGCAAAGGCAAAAGGAAGAAGATACGGAGAGGTGAAGGATATAAAGGACATGACAAATATTATCAGAGTTTATATAATAATTTTTATAGAGAAAATGCGAAAGATTTAGTGGATATGAGAAACAGTCGTTTAAATGAAATAAAAGATGAGATTACTAAGATAAATTCTAAAGACACTCCTCCTAATGAAGGTGATATTCGTAAATTGAATGATGAGCAAAAATTTTTAGAGAGACAGAATGCAATCGATTCTATGTTATCTACATCATTACATGAAGGTAATGCAATGGCTATACCACTTGCTAATAGTTTAAGAGAGATTGATGATCAGCATTTGTTTGGTCCTAACATGTATGTGAATATGAATAGACCTAATTACAATGAAATGGCTCAAGCAAGTGCAAAGACTAGGATGCAGATGGGTGAGTATATGAGTAATCCAATTAACCAAATCAAGATGTCACAAATGCAACAATATGGTATAAAATTCATGTTAATTTATATATAATAGTAGAAGTTGAATAAATTGATTACTCCTAAAGCAGAAACAGATATTAAAGTACAGCCGTCAACTGATGTTAAAGATGATAAAGGTGATGATGATAATGATAATGATGATGAAATTACTATTGACGATGTTAAAAATTTTACTAAAGAAGCAAATAGACCAAATATTTGATGAATATGACTTTACAGAAGCTCAGAAAACTAAAATAAAAGAGTTGTGGGAAGAAGCTCAAAATATTAAACAATATGAAGAATGGATTGCAAATGGAAAGCCAGATGATGATGATGATGAAAATGAAGATATTGAATTTAATAAACCAAAAGAAGAAGAAGATGATGATGAATTTAAATCTGATTTTGAAGAAGAACAAGAACAAGAACAAGAAGAAAATGGTGAATTTGATTCTGATTTTGATGATGATGGATGGCAATCTGTAGAACGAAAGAAAAGTTAATATCATCTATAATATCAATAACGGCTATATTTCTAATAGTATTGTTTCTCTATTTTTTATATTGTTTTTATATATTTTATGGGTGTTAAACGAAAGCATAAGCAACAATCATCACCAAAAGAAGAAGCAATTGATTTTGAGAATCCCTCTGTGTATCATAATGCACTTAAGAGAAAATTGAAAAAGATCATCTACAACAAGGTGAAAGATAACAAAAAAATAAAACTAGATCTCAGTCACATGGCTAACCCAACAGCCATTGTTGACAAAGGCAATGGTACATATGGATTAGACATCTATGATCCTAAATCTAGTTTCAATAAATTTTATGATACTATAGGAGATGAGGATGATATAGAGGAATTATCAAAGCCTGTTAATCCAAATATAAACGCAACAAAAAACAATTTCATGACTGATGAGATGAAATACAAATTATATATGTCAGGCATCACAGATCAGTTTGGACGATATTATAGGAACATAGGTAAGTATAACAAGCCATACTCAGATTATTATGCTCAACCAGAGAATTTAACATATCAATGGCAAAATCCATTTTTATCTCAAATTGAAGGACAGCCATTACAACAATGGGGATCACAGTACAATGTAAATTCATATCAATCCAATCCAAGATGGAATAATAATGCTGGTACAACACAAAAAGATCACGAGTATGAATTACAACAAGAAAATGAAATAGTGAAAGCAAGGAATGAAGAATATCAGAGAAAGATAGCAACAATGGAAGAAAGAGAAAAAGAGTCATTAATTTCAAAAATTGATAAATATTTCTCAGGTAATACAACATACGATTGGTTGAAATTTGGTGTGAAGTTCTGCTTATGTACTATGACATTAGGTTCTATTTCACAAGTGTTTGATATACTATTTCCTGATAGTACAGTTGGTGCAATATTAAAGTATTTAGTAAATGCAGGAATAGGATATAGTGGTGTTATGCAATGGATATTTGGTTTATCCCCAGCATGGGTTAATGCAGCATCTTTTGTGTCAATGTTAACTCCTAATTTTGTCAGTTTGGTATATAATCGTTGGAAACAAGTTCCTCCAATGGATATGTCACAATGGATTCATTCTAAGTTAGATAGTATAATGGGTTTCTTTACTACATCACTAAGTAATATATACAATTGGTTCAGAGGTATATTTGGTGCTACTCCTACAACAACAAATTCGACGAGTGCGCCGGCTACTTCAAATATTCAAGCATCGAATGTTACAACTGCTCCCAGTTATAATAATACAACTAATAGTACTACAACTGGGCCAGTTCTAATAATACAACTTCAATACCTGCAACTGGGGCAGGTTATAATAATCAAAGTTCAAATGCTGCAAGTTACGCCGGAATGATGGCAGGTGCTGCTGCCGCCACGGCGGCAGCAGCCCAGCCAACATTGCAAAATAACACACAACCAATACAACAACAAACAACAACAACAACAACAACAACAACAACAACAACAACAAAGATATAATGTAGATGCTATTATGGAAAAATTACAACCATTTTTGATTAATCAATATGATTATGAATCAGTTAAGCAAATGGTTATGAATAATACAAAACAAGATTTAGAAAATGTATGTAAAAATGTAGGATTGCCATTAGATATTATATCAAAGTATTCCAGCTATGGTGGAACAATAGATCAATTGGCAGATTACTTACATTATTTCAAATATCAATGTGGTCGTAGTGTTCCAGAAGCACGATCAGATGTGTGTAATTTAATTAATGGTATGGGTAGTGAATATCATTTATGGCCAAAAGTAAATTATGGTTTATTTGGTATGTCTTTAGATGGATATCCAAAGACAGGTTCAGGTAGAAGAAAACATGTTCATTTCAAACATAAGAAACATCACAGAAGAAATAAACTAAAATTAGAGAGTATCCCACGGAGGCATCTCTTGGCTACTAAGAAATTAGGTGGTAATAGTGGTATTATACCATTAAGAGTGGGTCAAAGTGTTGGTCCTAATGAGCATGTCATTATTACTAATCCAAGACAACAAATGTATGATGCTGCTAGTGCTGCTTATAATGGAACATCACAATTACAGCCAAGTCAAATACCAGAATATATTCAACCATATATACCAAAAGAAACTGTAGGATATGATTATAATTGGAATTATGATAAATTATTTAGTCCAGGTTTGAATAGACAAGCTCGAAAAGAAGTTCAATATGCTTTAACTAATAATTATGCTTCTTTGTTGCCTAACAATTATCATATTAATTTTTATGATATGCTAGATCGTGAACATAAAAAAGGACATTTAAGAGGAACATTCCCATTAGCAACATTAGATACATCTAATCCAAGAAGCTATCTTTTGAATTGGCCTGAATATGTTACAGAAGCAGATGTTCAGGCATATGATAATGGAATGAATAGAGTTACAGATCCTTTGTTACAAAAATTTCCTAAATTACAAAATTATAAATCATTACAAGAGATTATAGAAAAGAATCCTCAATTAGCAGCCTATAAAAATTATAGACAAGATTGGTTGACCTCAACTTGGGATAAATTAACAGGTAATGATAAAGATGCAATAGAATATTATAACAAACTATTACTACAGCAGGAGTATTTGCAAAATGAATTAGTTGATGGAGTAAGTAAGATCAATCAATATTCAGATCCATATAATTTTGATCCGAATCGAGCTGAAAAAGTAAAAGAATATATTGCATTGAATAATCAAAAGGCACAAAGATATATGGATGATCCAGAGATATTAGAAAGATCAAAATTTTATAGATGGGCATTAGATCCAAAAAATCAAGAACTGATGAATAGTGCTATAGATATGGGTGAAGGACAGTGTACATTAATTAATGAAGATAAATATAGAGAACTGAATGAAATAGCATCACAGAATAGTAGAGATTTCATTAACTTTGATTATAACAGAGAGAAGTTAGGTCACTCACTTCCTCAAGAGTGGGTGAATGCAGATAATAAACAAAAATATGAAATAGCTATTGGTTTAGTGAAAACTGCTTGTAGTTCATGGGCACAATTTGAAAATTCACAATTTCAAAAAGCACTTGATTCATTACGTGAATCTGATTTTATGGGTTTTGCTGGTAATTTGTTCCTGTGTGTAGAGAATGTATTTAGGATATTTCCACAAATATACTATACAATGAAGTCATATTTGGTAGGTGGAGTTACTCCTCAAATGTTTGAAGTAGATCATGCAATGAAATATGTTCGTGCAATAGTAATGACATGTTTAGGCTTATTGGTTATGGAAAAAATCTAAACTACCAACATCAGGGTTCTTGTATGTAATGTGGTACTTCATTTTCGACTACTATGAAATAATTCGTATGCTGTCAGGTGGTAGATTACCTGCTATCACTGATTTGTATTATGGTAATTCAGAAAAAGTTAAGTCAATGTTACCTGAAGCAATTCAAAAATCATGGTTACCTGTAGACTTGTTGTATAACTTTGGTGTTTCATTTATGTTCAATACTCATCCATATGTTCGATACTTATTTCAATTAGTTCCATTCTTCTACAAATTTTCTAATATTGGAAATATAGATGCAAAAAATGTAGGTGATACATTAAAAACAGCAGCAACTGTAGCTGCAGCTGCAAATGGAGGTGATGCAACAACTGCTGCAGCAGCAGTTAAAGGTATCAGTGAATTATCAAAAGCTATGCCATCAATGGCAAAAACTGCTGTTGCAGCTGATCCAACAGGTACATTACAAACTGTTGCAGGTATAGGAACAGTATTCAGTGCATTGACTGCTTGTTTTGGTTTGCTAGATGCAGGTGGTTTATTAAACTGGTTAAAACCAACACCATATCAACACAAGAATGCAATCAAAATGGATAACTACGTGAAACGTTCACAGCAAACAATTCCAAGTTCACTCACTAATTTTGGTAGAGCAGTGAGTAATTTAGATCAAGCAAAACAACTCAGTGAAGCTATGAGTTACTTTGGAATAGGTAATGGAAATAATAAAAAAGTAAAGAAATTAATTTCACGTAGGAAAGTTTTGTATAACAGTATCACTTCAGATGCCTTATCGAATTTTGATATAGAGTTAATTGTGAAAAATGAGTTCAATAATTTCCATGGAAAGTTCATGGGAGTGTTCTGCTGGGACGAGCTTGTACTTCCTATACCCAAAAAGAAGAATCAATGGGGAATCATAATCAATACACTCACCACACAAGCTAGCCCTGATTCTATAGGTCATTGGGTTGCTTTAGTAGTTGACAATATCAAGAAAGCAATTCCTGTACTATGATTCATTTGGTGAAGATCCTCAACACTTGGAAGAATTTAAAAAAAATTTGAAAAAATTAAAGAAGTATCATAATGAAAAGTATGAACTTAAAATCAATGGAGTACAGAATCCAAAATTCAAATACTGCCAACTGTGGTTTTTTTGCTATTAATTTTTTGAAAAATATTTTAAGAGATCAGTGTAGTTTCAAAAAGGCTACTGACTATAATACAATAGTGGGTGAAGCAAAAATTAGGTTAATGAAAAAACAATTTGGATTAATATAATATATATATAATTATTACTTAATTATTTTTTTTATTTATGTGTGGTGAAATATTGTATGAGTTTCAATATATTTATCATCTCTGTATCCATATGAGTACATTTGAAGAATATTGGCATCTTACCATTAAAACATCTTTGTGGCATTCTAATGATTACTTTTTTCATTGTTGGTGTATATGTAACTTTCGGATAATCTCTATTTCCTAAGTCACAAGGACCTACAAACACTAATATCAAACGTTGACTCATGATCATGTTAATCATTTTGTGTGTTAACTCAAAATACCATTGATATATAGGTTTTCGATGATAAAAAAATATAAGGAATTGTAGGCTATACAAATCCAAGTATATGTCTGGACCACTTAAATGATATTTCTTTGTTACCTTGGATTCAAGTTCTGGTAATTTATATTCAATCTGTGGTGGTAGTGTAAGCATATATAAAAATAGAATATACTATATGTATATGTATAATAAAATATTTAAAAAAAGAAATTAAAAAAATGGGATTACTAATAGTCTGTGCTAGGAATCGAACCACTAATGCCAGCTGCATGACTCTTTTTTCCTTGCACAGTCTATCAGATCCCAATTAAATAAAAAAAGGGCATTTAGATATACCGTGCCAGGATGATTCAAGCCGAATTTCAATGGCGCAATATTAAACAACACATCCAAGTAGAAATTATTAAACTTCCATAAATTCCTTGTGAAATTAATTTAATAAATAAATAAATAATTATAAATTAGAAACGCAGCCCTCATCGTAGCTAGTCTATCCAATGCCCAATAATAATAAAACAACATATACAATATATAGCATAATAAAAATTTATTCGTTACAATATTGATTTGTCTCCCTTCTTTCTCTTGGGTCTCTCCAGTATTTTTCTAAACCATGTGGTTGGTGCATCATCTTTTCTCACTAACTGCAACTCATAGTGTTTGAATCGAATTAATGAAAAACCTTGAATGTCATTCCCATTGATATCACCTAAATTGTATGAATATCGATTTTTCTTGATTATCTTATATACATTGTCTGACCAGTATATGTTCTTATCCATTTTACGTCTTCTCTCTTTGAATCTCACCAAATCACCTACTTCGAAATTTTGACCAGTATGATCCAATTTTTCATAATTCTTTAAGTTGTAGTTAATTGATTTTTGTAATATTTGTTTTTGTAATTCTGGACTATGGAATACCTCATTTGGGGTATATCCTTTAATTCCTGGTAATGGCTTGTTGTTATAGTCATCTATCACTTCCTGTATTATACTATCGAGTTTTAATTTATAATTCATATCTGGTATAATATGCTTATCATTGTGATCAATATCTGCCATATATGTAGGTGCATCATATCCCAGATCCACCAAGTGTTTGTACAACAATCTTTTTAACACACTCACTGATCTATCCAATAATGACTCTATTTTATGCTCTGAACTATCTTTTTGAAAATATGATATTCCTTCAGCATCACATAACTTCTTGATATTTGAAAAACTAGCATCAGCATCTGATAGGATACTTACCACATTTTTATGTGTTTTGTTTCCATAAGCATCTGTTTCATAATACCACTTCTGAAATGCATCCAATGTAATATCACCATATTTATTAGGCATAAATATTGCCCATACTTTTCTTGAATTCATTTCGATAAAATACAAATGTTCCATATCAGGTAAGAAAAACACTATATCCATTTGGAAGTACCCTGGCTTTTTGATAGTTGCAAATGGATTATTTTTTTTATATTTGAAATCAACAATTTGTTTTCCAGGTTGTCTCCTTAAGTATTCACGTACTACATCTGGTGGTGGAGCTATGTCATTCATACTAGACAAATGTTGTGTCATTTTGACAAATTCATTTTCATTGAGGTAATAATATTTTTTATATAGCTCATCTAAGCGTGATCGATATTGGGCAATTTGGTTTGACATTTGGTCTTCATACGAAGCCTCTCTTGTTGGATGTGTAATATTCGGTGCTCCATGGTTAATATATGTTGCAAGTGATAAGTTACCATTTGTAGGTAACGGTTTGACAGGATATGGGTTTTGGTTGCTATATGAGCTGTATAAATGTGGATCGTAACTATTAGTGCTAAACATATGGTCCAAAAACAAAAAACAAAAGTAATAATGAAATTCATTTCATTATGATTATTATCTAAATTAATAGAGTTATATGTCTTTATAACAACATTTAAAAATATATATATACATATAACATTTGTTCATTGTTCAACGTTATTTTCCTTTCATTCACTTATTATGAGCAACTGGAAGATACTATACAAAAACAGCTTCATTAATGATCCAAATCCGAGCATATATAAAATTTTATGTGAGAATTTTAAGACGATTGTAGAACATGAGAAAGATTTGCAACGTTATAGGTATAATATATTATTATATGTCTATAGCTGGAATGGTAACTTCAGTATAAGGCGTTTCACTACATGGTACAAAAGATTCACAGAAATTGAAAAGATTGATGATCGACATGAAAGGTTAAAGATGTCTAGAGTGTTGATGTCTGTCCTGCTATGTAATATCATGTATAAAGAGGATCTGGACAAAAGCATCGTATATCCATTTAATATATATTTCAATTTTGAATCAATAGTATGATCGTATGCTTGACCATGCAATGGAGGACATGGTGGAACTGACTTGTATGTATATCATACATTTCGGTGACAACGATTTAGCAAAATGCGAAAAAGAAGAAAATAAGAATTCGAAAGGAGATATAGTTTACAGAAGTACTGCTGAAAGTATGGTAAGTAGTAAAGTCTCTATAGCATCGTTGTTTGATAATCTGGATGATGATGATTATAATGATGATGATGATGACAACAACAAGTTGTTAAAGGTGGTATCCACAAAAAGAAAGTGCAGTACATCTAAAACTCCAAGATTCAAAAGAAAGAAAATAAATCAAAAAAACATTTCAACCAAAAACCAAAAACAAGAAGATAGTACTACAGAGGAAGATGATGATGATGATAACTTCTCCCAATATATAGTAGATGATGAGGAGGAGGAGCCAGAGTACCAAAATGATTATTAATCTCTGGTCCTAATTAGTTCAAATGATAGATTGTGTTTCTGTGGGAGTGTTGTTTTCATAATTTACATAATTAATTAGCATTATAGCAAGTCTTATAAGAAATTTCAATAATTGAAAAATAGATGCGTTTCGAGATTTGACTTGAACTCCATTTTTTTGTTTTGTTTTTTATTACATAGGATGGTCACCACATGTTGTCATATCACACAGTATGGTGGCCATCCTATCTATTATTGTTTTTGAATTTTTTAAGAAAATTAGATTTCGATTATGATCAGAAAGTCAAACTAAGGGCATATATGAGCCCAGCATAAATAAAGAAATCGATTGATGTATTTATTATTGTCTAATTATGTTTCTAAGGGTGAAAAAACCATAGGGTGAAATAGAACACATTGAAACGGCTATTTT
This sequence comes from Proteromonas lacertae, assembly GCA_002245135.1. Lineage (NCBI taxonomy): Eukaryota > Bigyra > Opalinata > Proteromonadidae > Proteromonas > Proteromonas lacertae. Next base: position 176,791 of record NGBS01000882.1, on the reverse strand, counting down.
TTTGGATCAAAAACACATAGGGTGAAATGGAACAGTGTTCTATTTCACCCTAATATTCATTATTATGATCTTCATATCTTAAATTCAATATTCCATTTATTTTACATGAGATTTTATCATCTTTATAATTTGGATCAAATTCCACTGTCACATTCATTGATTCATTTGGTTCTAAATGGAATTCATTCATACTCAATAATAATGGAGCTGCTATACTTATTATCACATCTAAACTCAATGTTGATATATTCTTAAATACAACTGTCTTACTTTGAACTTCGATTTTCTCTTCAGAACATTGAATTAATGGATTCATAAAGATCACTTTTACTTCGGTTTCTTTTGCTTCATTATTTCTTATTTCTCCATCAAATTTCCTCAAACAAGAAAACATTTTCATCATTTCACAGGGTTTTTCACAACTTCCAGATGTTACAAAACTTCAAGCAGTATTGGGTTTTAATTCGATTACATTGGGAGTTATTGTAAATGTAACTTCATAAGGTTTGAATTCATTTCACTTTCCATCTTTAATTTATTGGCTTTAAAAGATTTTTCTTTTTCTGCTGCAGTTTGATTTATCCTAGTTAATCTTTGACTTCTTAAACCTCGATTTTCTAATAAAAATACTCTTTCGATTGTTCTGTTTGTGAATTGATCACCAAAATCAATTACATCTACTGGATCTTCTCAAAATATTGTTGTTATTATACATTTAGCTGTAACTGGAAGAATTGCACTATCTCCTTCAGTTGCTGCTATGTATATTGTATCTTTATAAGCTGATACATCTTCCAACATACAACTAACTACTATCTTTTGAGATTCTTTACTTTGTAATATACCATCAACTATATCAGTATTAAAATAAAATCCTCGTTCAAAATCTAATTTATAAAAAGCTGGAATTGAAGTTGGATTAGTTATTGTAAATTCTTTTGTATGAGTATCTAAACAAGTTATATCACCAAATTTTATATGATTTAAAGTAGATTTTATCACTGGTCCAAGTCCATTTGCTTCTAATACTAATACCAATGGAGGATATTGACTGCCAATTATTTGAATATATAATGGAATTCTCATATCACCTAATTTCTCAGGATTTAATTAAACTTTAATCATTTGAGTTGCCATTGGTCCAATTACACCTTTAGCTGGATCAGGGAAATAACTACCAATCGATTTACTTCTTTCATCTTGTTCTGTTTTCAAATTGAGCACTTAAATTGGATTTATTCTTTAATGTTAAAGTTCGATAATAAGTATATCTTAAATAACAATCTCCATATTTCAATGATTCTTCTAATAATTCTACTTCAGCTACTCGACATTCAGCACTTATTGGAATTGTTAATAAAGCTTCACCTACACTTTCAATATCAATTGCTAAACAATAATCATATACTTTTATTGTTTGAGATATGAAATTGATTTTGATTTTCTCTTCTCCTTCTGGTAATACTGTTGCTACTGCTTGAATTATTTCGAATTCTTTGTTTAAGTAATTACCATCTTGAGAAACTAGCAAATTGAATATAAATGTAACAGAGGAAGTATTTCTTAATATCAAATCAGATGAGTTTAAAAATGCATAACTTACAATACCAAAATCTAGTTTATTCTTATTAAAGAAGAATGTTGGACCAACTACATGTCCTTTTATTGTTAATACCACATTATTAGTTGCTCCTTTTAATGCAAATTCAAAATGATCACTAAATTCACCAAGAGTTGAACTTGTATAAGATACTTTGATTGTTACACTTTCTTCTATATCTAATTCACCTTGGTGGAGTAATTATTACATTTGGTTTAATTGATCCTTCATTGGTAAGTGATACTTCAACCAATATCTAAATCTTGAGCTTGAGCTTTTTTTCTTCTAATTAATACATTTTTTCTCCTAAAGTCTAAATCAACACTATTCTGCTGTATATTTGATATATTATTTTTTCTACTCTATAATTGGGCCTAGTTAATCTTTGACTTCTTAAACCTCGATTTTCTATTAAAATGCGCTTTCAGCTTATCTGTTAATAAATTTATCACCAAAATCAATTACATCTACTTTATCTTCATAGAATAGTGATGCTTCTATACCTTTCGCTGTACATGATAGTATTATACAGTTTATAAATAATATAAAGTAAATATTTTGATAATAATAATAATAATAATAATATATATATATATATATAGTGCTTACATTTTGATTTTCTGAAATTAAAAAAAAACTGTCAAGTTTGACAAGCTTGATTTTTCTTTTTTGAAATATCTTCTTATCTTGATAGAATTTTATAACATTCTTCAAAGTTTCTGCTGCAATTCATTTTTTCTCTTTGACTGAATCAAAAAAACATACAAACAAAAAAGTTGAAGAAAATGAAATTTTAAATTAAAAATGACGTCAGAAGGGGTACAATTCTTAATTCCTGTGTAACTGACACTTCTCATTTAGACATTATATGTCAATAAAAACATAAAATTTGGAATATACATAATTTCTAGAATATATTTTGATAGTTTTTATTCAATATTATGACAATTAATAGTTACTCATAGATGTATGTTATATGACAAAGTAAGTATAAAAGTAACAATTTTTCATCAAGACAAGTAAGAATATGTATATAGTTTGTTTTGAAAGTGTCTGGTAGACAAACGCACAACAAACTTCATTATTATCTATATTAAACTAATTTTCTTATATTTTCTATTTTAATATATCAGTCACTACTACAGTCTAAAATACATTATTATCTAATATGAATATATTACAATAAATTTAGTAACAGTTTCTGTAAAAAAGAAATAAAAAAGCTGGTACTAAAAATAATGTATTCTATTCATATTAGATAATGTATTTTAGACTGTAGTAGTGACTGATACATTAAAATAGAAAATATAAGAAAATTAGTTTAATATTGATGATATTGAAGTTCATAAATAAGTATATAATAGATGTAGGTCATATGACAAACTAACTATATGTTTGTTAATAACTAACTCCGAACATCATGAATATCATATTAGTTTTGATTAAATAATTCTGCAATATAGAGTTCCGCCATACTGGGAACAACAAAAGAGAAAAAAAAGAATACGAAAAAAAGCAGCTAATTATGCTTTTAAAACATAACAAGCTTGACGTAGTAGATGTGGATGAAGAAGATTGATAATTATAATATAATAATTAATGAAATTAATATCATATATTGAAATGGTGTTTGTTTATTATATGTTGTTATGTGTTGTTCCCCGTATGGCGGAAATCTATTTTGCAGAATGATTCAATCAAAACTATTATGATATTCATCATGTTCGGAGTTAGTTATTAACAAATATATAGTTAGTTTGTCATATGACCTACATCTGTGATATACTTATTTATGAACTTCATTATTATCAATATTAAACTAATTTTTGTATATTTTCTATTTTAATGTATCAGTCACTACTACAGTCTAAAATACATTATCTGATATGAATAGAATACAATAATTTTAATGTTAAGGTAGTAAAAAAGGAAATTAAAGAGCAGGCTTGAGCGAGGCTTGAACTTATTTTTTCTTTTTTCTTTTTTAACCTCCTTAACATTAAAAATAGTGAATTCTATTTATATCAGATAATGTATTTTAGACTGTAGTAGTGACTGATACATTATAATAGAAAATATACAAAAATTAGTTTAATATTGATAATAATGAAGTTCATAAATAAGTATATCACAGATGTAGGTCATATGACAAACTAACTATATATTTGTTAATAACTAACTCCGAACATCATGAATATCATATTAGTTTTGATTGAATCATTCTGCAATATAGAGTTCCGCCATACGGGGATTTCCGCCATACGGGGAACAACAGTTATGCGCCGTTGAGCTAAATGCGCCGTTGAGCGTTAAGAAGACTTTTTTCAATTCTAAAATGATAGTGTGTGGTTTGATGGCGAGTTATATGCAAATATAATCTTACTTTGTCATATAAGCTGCATCTGCGATATATATTATTTTGAACTTTATCCCAACATATTGAAAACAATTATAATTTTAGTTTTTATTTTTTTGCTTCAATCACTACTAGAGTTAAAAATACATTAGTTTAAGCAATTAAATCACACATATTTAGATGTTAAGACACTTAAAAACGAAAGAATAAAAAATCTATTCAAGCCTCATTCAAGCCGGTTTTTTAAAAATAAATTTTAAACAGGTAAATGCAATTAGTAGGTATTCCTTTTCTATTTAAAACCTTTATCTCGATGTCTACTATTATTATAAGCTTTTAAAATAATATAAAAATAAAAAGTGTTTCCAGAACAGGAACCTAAACACGAATATACGATATTAGGCCAACGTAACTATTTTGGAAAACAAAGCGTTGATTAGTAATATTGAAGGGCCAGAGGTTACGTTTATGATATTAGAATTGAAAAAAGTCTTCTTAACACTCAACGGCACAATTAGCTCAACGGAGTACAACACCATCTCTAGACACTTCCTTATCGGGATAGATATTTATCAAATTGTAAACAATTTGTACAATTATAACTAATTATTTAATTGTGTCTAGATGTCTGGATGGAGAGTTGATAACATCAGGAATAAAATAGATGTTAATACATTTAGCTTGATAATTTTTATACAGCCCTGTTCAAAACATTATATAGAAATTATTCAACAATATTAACATTAAACATATAAATTACATAAACTGTTCTAGTAATTTTAACTATTTAATAATCTTATCTCTTTATTAGATTGGTTTACCTTTATCATCTTTAGATATACTAAAATCTAATTCACAATCACTTTCTACATCACTGCTAAATCCAAATCTTCTTAACCCATTTGTTATTGGGGTTAGTTTACTTTCTTTACGATTATATTTCTTTCTATTCACATTATGTAGTTGAATTGGAGATGTAGATTGTAATTTTGGAGGTAATTTAACATCAGAAGAGTTGATATACAGCTGAGGAGTAGGATAACTATAAATTGAAGTATTTTCACAATTATTATAACTTTCATTATATAAAACAGGAGTTTCACTTTCTACTTCTTTATTAATTTCTTCTTTATTCTTGGGTGATTTCATAGTAGATGATCTTTGTTGTTGTATTTGTTGTTGTTGAATTGGAATAGAAGATTGAATTGGAATGGATGGATTGTAAAATTGATTATTTGTATTATTCATTATATTTGAATTTAAATTTGGATTTTCTGTTGTTGTATTTGTTGAAGGTAATGGTAATTGTTGATTTTCACGAGGAGGTTGGATTTGTTGATGAGATAATATTTCTTGTTGTAATGTTATTATTGGTGATTGACAAATTGAAGAAGCAGGAGGATGAGGATAATTATAACGACTACTTCGACCTTCGATTGGAGTTAATACACTTCGAGAAATTGGATTATTTCCTACCAATTTACCAGCTTTTACATTCAATATTTCAGTTGAAATAGCAACACATGGTTCATTTATTGTTTTGGTTGAATAAATTGGAGTTGAAATATCTTGATGTTTTATAGAAGCAGTGGAAGCACAAGCAGGAAGTTCAGGTAAATATAAATGATTTTTATTCTCTGCTAAGTTAATATAAGATATTCCATTCTTTAATCTACTACCTTCAACACCATTATTATCAACAGATCTACTTTGTTGGATTAATTCATCCACTCGGTTTTCATATTTTGATACTCCATTTTCACTCTCAAATGATCTTATTCCATTTCCATCAACATCTTCTAAATATTTATATCTTCTACCACCTCGTCTGTTTAATAGATTTATATCACTTCCATACATATTTGTATTACTATTATTATTTCTCATTCCTACACTTGTTGAATTTCGACGATTTCCATTTTTAGCTTTTAATCTTCGATGTGCTGGAGAATCGATTATTGGAGCTGATTTTTCAGATAAAGCAACTGCTAATGTGTGTTTTAATAAAGACAATTTATCTTTTAATTTTCGATTTTCAACTTGTAATTCTTTTGTAGTTTTATTATTTTCTATTACAACACCATCATTAAAATCTAATAAGTCTTTATACGCTTTAGATTCACTATTTTTCATTCCACCTAATAATTCACGAATTTCTTCATCATCTTCTAATTCATCTAAATAATAACAATTCAATGGTTGGAATTCCATATAATAACAATCATTATCCATCAAATCATCACTTACATGACTTTCAAAATTATCATATACTTTATAACTACCATCATGTTCACTATTCAATATTTCACTCATTGAATCTAATAGACTGTTTCCAATATTCATTTTAGTATTAATAACTGCATTTACACTCTTTTTACCTATCTTTTTCACTCTCATTTTATTGATATTATGTCTAATAGTATTCATATTATTATCATTTGTATTGTTACTATCATTGTTGTCATTATCATTACTACTTATTCTTTGTCTCATAGGAGGTCCTTTCATCATTAATTTTGGTCCAATCTCTAAAGATCCCATTTTGTTAAGTGTTGACACTCTTTGAGCTCTTCTTATTCTTCTATTACCATCCACTGAACTTGTTCCATCTTCAACATCAATTGTAAAATATCCACCATTTTCATCTGCTTTATATTCTATTTCTTCTTCTTCTTCATAATTCATTCCATTCATTTTTGGGGACATTGAAGGACTTTGACTGGGAGATCTTGATGAATTATTACCACTTTCAGAAGATAACATTGATTGTCTTCTATAACCTTTGGTAATACGATTATTCTGCTTATAATTCTTCATATCTTCTAACTGTTTGTGAGATTGATGTGCATTTATTAATATGTTTTGATTTATTGATTGAATCTTTTTCATTGAACTTCTGATATTTTCTAACTTCTTTAATCTTTCTTCATTTTTTGAATCACCAGGATTAAGATCAATTTGTGATTCAACTTCTTTCAATTCTTTCTCATATTCTTCAATGATTTTCTTATTCTTTGTAAACTCTTCAGCTTCTTTTTCATTGGATATTTCATTTACTAATTGGTTGGATAGTTTATTGGCTATTAAATCAACTTTGTTATGTAACTCTTTATTCTCTTTATGTAAATTTTCAACTGCTTTTGTATAAGATTCAATTTCTTTTTCTTTTCTTTTCAATTCTTCTGGATCATTGCTATTCATACATTCATTTCGTAATTTCTGTATTTTTTCTGTTATTTCATTTATTTTCTTATTGTTTGTTTGAGATTTGGCTAAATATTTTGGATCTATTCCTCCTGTTGATGTTAAAATTGTCATATTTTCACTTTCTAATTTATTAATTTCTTTTCTCTTCTCTTCAATTATTTTTCTCTTTTCTACCAATTTCTTGAATTCTTCAGGGTTGTTATTTTTGTCAATATTTTTACTCATTTCTTCTTCTTCTTTCTTCAATTCTTCATATTCTTTTTCTAATTTCGTAACTTTCTCTTTATTCTCTTTATATTTCTTCATCTTTGGATCTGTAGCTATTAAGAAATTTGATTGTAATGGACTACTACACATAATTTGTGCTAAACCAACATTATCAGCTGATAAAGAACTAATTTTACTTTGTAACTCTTTCATTCTCTTTTGAACCACTATTAATTCTTCACCACTCAAAGTGTTATCTAAATTGTTCGTTTCCTCGATTAATTCATTCAATTCATCTTTATAATTATCAATTTCTTTGTTGTTTTGTAAATATTTAGTTAAAACTTCTTTTGGCGAAGCAATTGGTGATTGTTGTGACTTTACTTTTGGAGATGAACTTCTTGAACTAAAGTATAATTCTTCAGCAGCTTTTTCATCAAAATTCTCAGGTATTCCACTCATATTTGGACTATTAAAACCACTAGAATTATTATTACCATATGAATTATCAGCATATGAACTACCTAACATACTGCTTCTATTACTATAAGTACCATTTACAAATTGTGAAGGAATATCAACTATTTTATCTTTATTATTATTACCATCACTTGTACTATCAACACTACTTCTATATAACGAATCATCATCAGTTTTGATCTTCGATAATCTCTTTCTTCTATATTTCTTATCAGTTTTAGCTTTGAATGGTCCTGGAGCATATTTATAAAAGGATTTATGTAATTTCTTATTCTTTGGCTGAATCTTTTTAGTTGATTCAATTTCTGTTGGATTATTTGGTACAATTTCATCAATTTTTGTCTTAATATCGTCACTCACATCATATGGTTTTCTAACACTATAAATATCCTCTTGTAACATCAATATTCTTTCATTTAATCGTTGATTGGCTTGTAAATGCGAATCAATGTGAGCATCATGTAAAGCTTCAATATATCTATATATATCAATATCATTAACACTTTCTTGACTTCCATAGATGATAGGATATGGAGGTAAATCTCTTTTAACTGTTTTACATATATCATCTCTCTTTAATCGATTACAACGATAGATCTTTGATTGTAATTCCTCAATAAACATTAATTCATTTTCTTTACATTCTTTTACTACTTTATCTCTGAACTGAATTAGGCTTGAGAGTTTGTCAAATGTTGTTGAATATAATGATACTTTTACATCATTCTCATTAGCTACACAATAATTGTTAAGTATTTTTAAATGATGTAATGTCACTTGATTTTCTTCACTATCACTATTATCTCCATTTTGTAAATCTGTTATCTTCTTCTTTATATCGTCTAAGAATGAATATGTATTTTCTATATCTTCCATGTGAGTACAATATACATTAATCAACGCTTCCATTTGGCTATTGATTCTTTTAATCTTCTCATCTTCAATATGAGCTAATTCCAAATAGCCATAATTATTAATTTCATTTTTATATCTAATTTCTCTACCTAAAATGACTTTATAATCACATTTCATTTGTCTTAATTCAAACACTTCAGTTTCTAAGATTTGATAGTCATTCTTTATTCTAATTAATTCATCACCACCTCTTACATTCTTTGCTTGTTTAACTATCAATAAATATGAATATATATATATACATGCTAATTCATTCTTTAATTCTTGAATCTCCTCTTGAGATTCTTTTTCTTTCTTTTTCAATTCATCTTCTAATCTATTTCTCCATTGAGCCTATTATAATAATAATCAAGAAAACAAATGATTATATATACATTTATATGTTTAATCTCCATATCCATATTCTCTAACTTCTGTTTAGCAATTTGTAACTCTTTTGAATCTTGTTCATATTTCTTTTCTAATTCTGCTTTATTCTCATCATTAGTTTCCTTGGTTGCTGTTGCAGTTTTCTCTTTTTCTTTCTTCTTTGCAGCTGCATTGGCTGCTTTATTTGCTTTGATTAACTTCGCTTGCATTTGATCGATTGTTTTTTTCAATTGATTTTCATTTTCTGTTTTTTCTAATAGTAATTTATTCACTGTTGTTACTTCTTCTTTCATTTCAGCCATCTAATCAAATACATAAACAATAATATAATTATATATATATATACAGCTTTATCAGTATCGGTCTTATACTTCTGATGATTCATTTCTTTCTCCACTAAATCATGAACAGAATCTTCATAAGATATTAATTTATTATTAAATTCAGTCAATTTCCTATTCAAAAACTTCTGTAAATCAGACATCTTATCATCATATGAACCAATAGCAATCATAAAAGAATCTCTCAATTTCTGAGCTTCTTCTTTATCTAAACTATTCATATTTTGTGCACTTGCTAATATTAACTCTTTTTCTTTACTCCATTCTATCTGTTTTAATGCAAACATATCTCTTTCAGCTTGAATTGAATGTTTTAAATCAACAATCTCTTTATTCAGTTTTTGTTCATTTTCATCCTGCTGTTTTGCATATTCATGAGCTTCTTCGTGTGTTTTATGTTTCTTTCTTTGTTCCTGGTGTAATTTAATTCTTAATGCATCAATTTGTTTCTGATATTCGATTCTTATATCTTCTTTATCTCTCAAAGATTGACCCATAAACTCAGAATAAGCTTTTTGTGCATCTTCAAATTTCTTATCAAATAAAGTCTTTTCATTACTCGATTTATCTGAATGATCTTCTAAATCTAAGAAATGATTAATTCTTAACCAAGCATCATGAGGTACCAATTGTTCAGGATCTGATTTTTTCTCAAAAACTAGTGTATGTAATGAGATGTATTCTTTGTAAAATTTGTCTCGATGTTCTTCCATTTGTTTTGTTCTAGTGGCTAGTTCTTGATTTAATAAATCGACTTTTAAATCATAATCTGTAATTCTTTCAGTGAAACTTCGGATTTGTTCACATAAATCTGTTATTTTCTATAAAATAAATTGATAAAAAAAATAAATCATACAGCTTTCTTTTCTTTTAATTTTTGTTTCATTGATTCTATCTTTTTATTGTATGCGTATGATCCATCAATGCTGTTGACTATATCTTGACCTAAATTATCAACAATCATGGTTCGAAGGTCTTCATCTGAGATTTGATCTGTTTTTATTTCGTCATCTGGACTTTCTTGTTGTAACTTTTGTACATCTTTCAGACGAAGTAATTGCACTATTGAAGAACGCAGACTTCTTGCTTTAGTAGCAATTTCAACATGAAGCGATCCCATCTCTGAAAAAATACCTTGCTTGCCATATCTTTTTATATTCATTTTCATTCTTTCGTTATTTGCCTCTTCTTCTGGATCTATTTTTCTATCTCTGACACTTTGCTCTCCATCAAACTGTGGAGTTTTTGCCTCAATAGATATTGAAGTTCTATTCATGTTATTATTGTAATTAATGTTATAGTTTGATTTATAATAAATAAAATTAAAAGAAACTGTTATTTAAACAAACTATGTTTGAGTTTTCTCTTTTTTAGTCATTTCATAGTAAAAATATTCTATGATTATATCAATTAAATATATAATTTTCCGAATATAAATCACTAAACTAATGTATTTTACTTGTTTATAATTTCATAATTCAAAAATGAACATGTGTTCCATGAACTTTGTCAACAACACTCTCATATGTTAGCAAAATATTAATAAAATCAACACTACATTTGACTATTGTATTTAGATTTCACGAAATAGTTAATTTTATAATTCAAAATATTCGTTATTTTTTGGTATGAAAGTAGCAATAGCATTTTTAGTATTGTAAATTCATTTTATTGTAGTTATCATATATTTATAAATGGTGTGCTGTGTTATTCTGAGCTAGATGTCGGTACATCTAAATGTACTGAATCAGACATATGCATTCATATTTTAGGGTCATTAAAAGGAATTACTGACTCTATTGGTATTAATAGATATATTTATAACCTAGATAAACCTACTTTGACCGGATTGCTTCTTTGGCAGAAGCATATTAATATAGACAGTGGAGGTATATGTGTCAATGGACATGGTGAAAGTGAGGGTAGTTGTTCTGGTGAGAAGTATATTTCTTTGTTTTTTATTCATTATAGACTTCAAGTTAATTTTAAGTTTATAGAAATGTTAGATGATGTATATATTAACTATAAATATTGTAATTTAATTGATCTTAGATAATTGATATTCAAATTATGAAAATAGTATAGATGAATATGTTAAGGATGTGGGCCATTCAGAAGATAATGTTCCACACTTCATTGTATCACCAGGTTCAAAAGAATTGACAGAGTATTTAGCAAAATCAACTGCATTCTATGACGAAATACAAACAGTTCAGGGGTTTGATATATTTATGATTGGAAACACTAATAATTACAATATAAATGATTATAAATATCAATTCATATTATTGCCATTACTGCAGTACAAACAAATGGCATTATCATCTATTGATTTGTTCAAGAATAGATATAGTATTTTATAATTATATATATATATTAATAAATAGAAGCTAGAAGTTATGTAATACTACTTGATAAAGAAGCAAGTGAGAAAACACAGTTGATTATTGATGGATATATATCTGAAAGAGAAAACGACGAAGATGTGAAGTATTTAATAAAAAGATGTAAAAGTCAAGTATATATTTTTTATAATATATTGAAATATAGATATCTGATCCAGATGGTATTAATTGTGTAAATGCAAATTGTAACAATAAAACTGATACTTGTACATTTCCACAAATTGATCTTTCATTATATGAGAATTATTTAGAAAGAGTAAATTATCTCACTAAATGGATGAATGTCATTAAAAATTCTAATCCTGATGTATTTATTAGTGGTTCTGATAGAAATATATTGGATATTGTTATTACTATGAAACAAGTTGATTTTTTACCAAAAGTAGCTGTTACAATTCAAAAAGAATACATATATAATCGTATTTTTATATATTTTAAAATGAATTATTATTGTTATTGAATAGATGCAAATAAAGTGAATTTAATCAACAGTAATTGGCATTATTTCGTTGAATTTGATGAAATTTTAAATACAGGAACTACAGGCAAATACATGGGTAAAACCAAAGACATTATTAATTATATCAATGATAATGTAGACAAAATACATTTAGATTCTATCAATTATAAGTATGATAATGAAATTAACAATGATATAATACACATTTTACATGGAATTACATTTGGTATTACTCTTCAAAGAATAATGGAATTATCATCAACTGAAGAAGTGACAAATAGAATAATTTATCCACAGAAAGTCAATACATATTTAGCATTTTCTGTAATAAGACATACCACTCAAACCTTAGGCTCGTGGAATAGTTTTTATGGTGAAATACAGTTTAATACAAATGGAATAAACACAGCTCATCAAGGATTTACATTTCAAATACAATATAATAGAACAGATGATAATAAAAACCACAAAAGAACAACAATATCTGTTCCTGTTTCACCATCTTCTGTTCCAAACTGTAATTTAATAAAGAATTGTACTTCCACTAATAATTATAAAGATTGTAGTTGTGATGTAGTCTATCCAGCTGAATGGGAATGGAGTCCTTCCAGTGATGATAATTTTATCAAGTTTTCTTCTGCTTTTGGTATTGTCTTTCTACTACTTGATATATGTCTGATTATTTGTTTCCTATATGTTTCACTGTTAGTAGCAAGACAAATGAAGTATAAATATTTATTATAATTATTATTTACATAGTAATTGGGATTTCTCAAGTATTCCTAAAACTCCACCAATCTATCTAATATCAGCCTTCTTTTATATCTTTTACTCAATATATGAATTAGGAGAAAGAAATAGTTATATGTGTAAATCATCAGCATTTTTCAATTGTTGTGCTTCATGGTTTGTATATTTAGCATTAACATTCACAATAATGGAAGAAGAGGGTAGATTAAATGGAAGAAGTAAAGAAACGAAAAGGACGTATATTATCGTAAGTATTATACAAGGTTATTATCTTATCTTGTTTTTAATAATTACTATGAGTGGTTATGGAGTTAGTTCAGAAGCAATAGAAACATTAGTTGATGATATTAGTCCTTTAGTATATTACAGATGTCTAGATGAAAAGTTTAATACAATGGTGTATCTCTTTAACGTATATATAATATATCTGAATATATACATATATATAGTGTTATTCATTTATTGTACATGTAATATGTATTTTTTATTACAGATTGACAATGTCTACTCATTTTAGATCAATGAATTATTATTTTTCGTATATATGATTACTATTATCACAATAGATTTATATCATCAATACCTGTTATTTATAAGCCATTTATATGTTATTTAATGGATGAAGGGAAGAATGAATCATATGTCAAAGTTGCCATAAGTTCATTTACAGCATTACTAATTATACTACCATTCTTTTTTCTCAACTACTTTCTCAGTGCTAAAAAGACAGATGAGTTGTATTTCTCTCATTCAGACAGTTTAAGATGTATAAAGAATGCATTTAAACACTCCTCTGTAAGAAATTTCTTAAAATGTTCAATGGAAAGGGACAAAAGTGATGATGCAATATTATTAGATCTAGTTGGTGATATTCATAGACTATTAAAAACAAAAGATGCAAAAGATTCACAGGAATTAGCTAAAGAGATGATAATTAAATATTTTGATGAAAATATACATCATTTCATTCCACAAGATTTTATTGATTTATTTAAAGAAAAAGTTGATAAACCTCTCTCTATGAAGAAACAATTGATAAAATTTGTTGATAAAATAGCTGAAGATTGTGCAAATAAACATTATTGGGAAATCTTTCTAATCTCTGAGTATTATTTTGGTTTTGATAATCTTCATTTATTCTTAAACAGTCTAAGGAAAAGGTCAATCAGAAAATTGAACGAATTACACGAATATTTAAGAGTAGCAATAATCGTTGAAAATACAAAAGATGTAAATGTATTCAGAGAACATGTAAAACATTATAATGAAGATTTAAATAATAGATCCAATTCATCAATATTTAGATCCAGAAGAGATCGATCGTCAGTTAGACAATCAACAGCTGTTAGTAGTAATGTTAGAGTTAGTTTAGCTACAAGTACTATTAATAATACTGTTCAGAATAAATCACAACGTCTTCCATCTTCTCCTAATTTAGCTGGTAAAAGTAATGATAAACCATCTGAATTTGAATCTGTTACTACTACAATACCCAAAATTGCTTTAGATGGTAAGAAAGATAGAAATGAAGGGATTAAACAACAACATCAAACACAATTGAAAGAAAAACAACAACAACAACAACAACAAAATGGTAAAAATGGTAATAATGAAAAAATACATACAGAATCTGATAATGATAATACTATATTGAATAGTTTAGCTGGTTTTAAAAGTGAAGGTAGATACTCAAGTCAAAGAGGATTATCAACATCTGGTAGTGATTCTGAGAATATGGTATTGAATGGTCAAGCTAGCGGTGATAGTAGTAATTCGCATTCTAAATCACCAGTTACAAATTATGCATCTCATAAACCATCTTCTCCTCCGAGATCTGGAGTGTTTTCATATAGTAACGCTTTATCTTCTGGAAGAGATACATCAGTAAAAGGTTCAGATGGTTATTCAAAAACTGAGATTTCTAGAAATTCTAATAAGGAAGAAAAAGATGTTAATGCTGAATCTACAAGTTCTTATAGTAATAAAGAATCGTATACGAACAATGAAACTGACAAATCTTGAGCGATTGTGTAAATTTGTATTTTATGTTTTGAGAAGGTGAAATGAAATAATTTGATGAAAATGACAAAAAAAATAAACAAGTATAATTGATTATTTGCTCATTTAGTTGATTTTGTGTTTTGGTAGAGTAGTGTAAATGTAAGAGTAAGAAAAAACGAATAAATTTTTCTTTATAACTAACATTGATAAATAGTATATGGATGAATCTGAAAATGAGCCTTTAGGCTTAATAAACTCATACCCAACGTCTCCTGTTTTTTATTCAGATGAAAACACAAATTATGGTGATGATTGTTTTTTAGGTGATTATTGTGAGAATATAAGTTATGAAAATAATCAAAATAAATATCAGGAAGAGAATAAGGGTTGTTTATCTCCGTCTGGTTGTGGTAATGAAAACACTTTCTTAACTGGATGTTTTAGTCAAGATCTGATGTCATTTAATCAACCTACTTATCAGTATGGTGTTGGACTAGTAGATTACCCAAATTATTATGATCATCAAAAAATGTCAACAGAAGGCAATGGAAGTAGTAGTATTACGACAGATTGTAATGATGATAATGATGAAGATGATGAGATAATACCGCTTAATATAATTAGGATAAAATATATGAAAAAGATATGCTGTGAATGTAAAAATGCAGTTCAAAGAACAAATGCGTTCATTTTAGATAAAGATGAAAAATACAAAAATGGTAAAGACAAATATATCTGCCTTGATTGTAGTATAAGAGTAATAAAAGATATTTATAGACTGTCAGATTGGGAAAAAGATGTTGAATTATCACCAAAACTTTGTTATAGATGTAAAAGATTCAAATCATCTTATAGATTTAAAAGAGCGAATTACTGCAGTTATTGTAGTAACAAACAAAAATGGGGAAATAAAAATAGAAAGTAACACAATGGTTTAATTCAATTTATTATTGTAATAGACATTATATTTTATATACATATACATAAATTCTTTTTAGAGTGTAAAAAAAAAGAACAAAAAAGTAATTCTTTTTTATTAATTATCAAAATGTATTATTATTATTATTATATTAAGATTTTTGACGCTTAGTAGGACTTTCACCACAATCATCATCATTATCACCGTTATTCAACGAATTTCTATCTGATGATGATGAGATTGAAAGGTTATTACCACTATTGCTATTATGATTGTTATTACTGTTATTTAAATCATCAGAATCATCATCCTCTTCTAAATAAGAATCTTCTCTTTCATTATCTAAATAAATAGCACCAAATTTGCGTTTATTTATACTACCATAATCATCATCAGTTAATTGATGTTTAAAACTCTTATATCTTTCAACCAATTTATTAAATAAATTGACATAATTGACATCTTCAAAATATTGTTTATAATTATCGACTATGTGGTTGATTAAATCCACATTATCATTATCTAACACACACTGAACCATATCCAAGATAGTACTATTTAATAGGTTATATTTATCTCCATTTTCTTTAAATAATACAAATATTGGTTGTAAAAGATTATTGGATATGATTTGATTAATATATAACTTTTCACAACTATTTATTAATTCTTTTAAAAATCTAATAATAGCTAATGAGATTTCAGGAATATTATATTTTAACAAATCTATCACTTTCTTTCCCAAGTTGATTGTAGGCATATAATATTTCATATGATAAGTGTGAAGATGTATAAATGATATGATTATTTCAATAACATATACTAATGTTATATGTATAGATGAATAAGAAGATAATTGTGTTATTTTCTGTAGTAAAACATCATTCTTTAAAGCTGCCATTAAGAAAGGAATATAGGATAAGTAAAACTGTTGTAAAAATTGATGTTTCATTTGTTCATTCTATTTTAATAATAATAATAATAATAATAATAATAATAATAATAATAATATATATATATATATATATACAGCAAACATAATTTCACCCCCTATTCCTAGTATCATCATATTACATTGTTCTTTTATTCCTTGATCTTTGTTCAACCAAAATTCACGAATTATATCATAGAAAAATGAATTATAAGGTGGTTGTAGTATAACATCTTTATTGTTGTTGTTGTTGTTGTTGTTTTGTATAAATATAAATAAACTTCTAAAGTCTAATTCTATACCTGGAGGTTTTGGTAATGCTATCTCCTCTCTTAATACTTCATCTTGTGAAATGAATAAGTCATAGGTTATTGATAACACTAACACTTTGAGTTTATTGTCATTTGTATTGTTGAAGATTTTGTGTAAATGTTCGATTATGTCTGGAATGGAGATTATTATACCACTATTAAGATAATAATAATAATATATATATATATATATATATACTGAACTAAATCAATTTTGAGTGGTAGATCTACTTCTTTCATTGATGCCATTTTTAACATTTCATTTATATATTTCAAACATTCAATTGTATTGTTATTAATAGGTAATACTTGTAAAAATGGCTCTAATTTCTTTAAATATTCTGTATTAGTTGAAATCCATTGAATTATTGTGGAGATATTTCGTAATTGCAATAATAATACTTGACTTAGTGTCATATCGTCTGATACAGTGGGAATAATTGCATCCTATACATATTTATATATATATATACTCTGAAGTATTGAATTCTAAAATTCTGATGAATACAATCCAATATACTTTCATCTGTAATAGGAACTATTTGTTTAAAATTAGCCTTTTTCTGTATAAATTCACGATGATTTGGATGTAAATTACCATATTCAGGATCGTCTAATAAATTATATATATGAATATATACATTCTAATATTGCAGCAAAAGTCTCAAAAATATCTTTACGAAATAAAATTTGAAAAATTTGAACATCATTCAAAAACACTATATTACGAAAGATAGAAGCTAAAGCTGATAAATTATTCTGATCTTCTGCATCTTCTAGTGGTTTAAATAGTTTACATAATTGTTGAATAAATTGACCATTCTATATTATATAGTTAGTATAATTCATACATTTGCTATAATTGGTAATAATAACTGTAGTTTTGTTGCATTTGTACTTTGAAATACTTGTCTTATATCTTTTATACTGCCTAATGATGGTTCAGGTATGATTATTTGTGGTATTATATCTTCATCATCGGATAGACTATCAGGATGAGTTATTTTACGTATTTCATTACTATGAATATAATTAAATATATTGTTATCATACTTTATTTGATCTCTACCTGCTTCCTCTCGGAAGCTTAATGCAATTGTTTGTTCAGATACTGAATCACTCCAGGAAATGATTGGATTATCTTTTAAAATAGTAAATAAATATACCTGTTTCTAGAACATATGCATTGTCTGGGTTAATTATGGATGAGACTAATTCCCTGCTCGGATCATTTACATCTTTGACTACAATTATTCTGTTACCATTTGGCTAAAGTAAAATAATTATTTCGATATACATCATTCTCACAAGAAACAGATCCGACACCTTGCTTTATCCAGGCCTCATTTTCATCAGAAAAGTATACACATGCAATAATATTTTGTGACATTAATTTTAATTTATAAATAATTGAGCATAAAAACAGTTAGAAATTTAAAATGAAAATGACAAAGACCAAGCTTACCTCGAACTTTTTTTCAAAATCATGCTGAGTTCTCACTTTCTGCTCATATTTTTAGCTTTATTTGCTATAAGTAATGCACAATGGGCCATGACTGATAGATTTGGTGGATATAGATATGAAATATTTGGAAAAGTATATTTCTCGAAATATACAGCTTAGGTGAATGATTACATGAGTTATATGGAATATTTGCAAACCAAAGCATCATCTTTAGCTTTATTTGGATGGGTATATTACCATTTCATCTTTACTTCATTATAGACTCAAATTAGTGTAAATCAAACAATTGTCGGTGAATTTAGAGGATATAAGCAATCTGCCGAGCAGTTTATTCCTATTTTACAATCTTGTCCAGAAGCATTAGGTGCTGTAGATGTATGTTACTAATATTATTATTATGTATATAGCATGTACTATTGAAGAAATATGAAGATACAAGAATAAAATTACATTTTACTCATTTCAGAATTTTGCTTGATGGAAGAGAAACTTGTTTTGAAGATCCTCCACATCAATGTTTAAAAGCTAATGCTAATAAAGAAAGCACAAATCCAGTTCATACAGAACTATAATTTACTCTTTTGACAATTTACCTTTATTTGGATGTTTATTTTGAGGTTTATTATATTTATAATTATCACTTTATCAAAGAATATAGTAATAATAACATTTGTGTTCCATATTTCACACAACAGACTTGAATAGGCTTGAGACTCAATTGAAATGAAAAGAATTGGCATGTTCTTAGTTTGCACTACTTTGTGCTTACTCTGTTTTGGATCAAGCTTGGCTGCTGATATTGCTGTTCAAATTGATACAGTATCTCTTGTTTATTCTATTTTCTGAATTAGGTAAAAAATCTAACAATTTCTTTGGTAGGTAAAGAAGCATCAGATTTGTTTGAATATGAAATAAAAGAAAACAGCAATAGTAACGATTACTTTGATTTAAGCTCATCTGGAAGTGATAGAGTTGTAATTAAAATAGTAGGTAATACTGGTGCATCATTAGCTAGTGGATTGTATTGGTACTTAAAGTACTATTGTGATGCAGAAATAAGTTGGGGAGTTGGTGATAGTTGGAAACATATCGTCTTACCAAACCCACTACCAATTATTGATCAAACTGAAAGGCACGAAAGTCATATGAAATACAGATATTACTTAAATGTCTGTACAGTCAGTTATTCCATGGCATTTTGGGACTTTGAGCGATGGAGTCGTGAAATTGATTGGGCAGCAATGTTAGGATATAACATCATCTTATCATTCACAGGTCAAGAATACATTTGGGAAAAAACATTCAAACAATTCAACTTGACTCGTGAAGATACAATGCAATTCTATGCCGGGCCAGCCTTCTTAGCATGGGGAAGAATGGGTAATTTAAAATTATGGGGCGGACCTTTAGATGATGAATGGATTAATGATCAACATGATTTAGAAGTGAAAATAGTAGAAAAAGTGAGAAACTACGGTATGAGAAATGTATTACCAGCATTTTCAGGATTTGTACCAGATGGATTAAAACAACATTATCCACAAGTAAGTACGTTGAAAAGTACAGCTTGGATGGGGTTTGAAGATAAGCATACCTCCGTACTAATGATTAATCCAAATGAAACATTATTCAATGATATTGGTAGAGTATTTTTACAAGAAGAAATTAAAGAATATGGAAATGATCACTTGTTCAATTGTGATGAATTTAATGAAATGAATCCTCCCGTCTCTGATTTAGATTATCTAAGTAATGTCAGCCATGCTATCTATCAATCAATGGTAGATGTAGATCCAGAAGCTATTTGGTTAATGCAAGGGTGGTTGTTCTTAAATTCAGAATATTTCTGGACAACCGAAAGAGTAAAAGCTTATTTAGATGCAGTGCCAAATGATCATATGTTAATATTAGATTTATCAAGTGATGATCGTCCTCAATATCCAAGATTAGATGGTTATTTCGGTAAAGATATGGTTTATAATATATTACACAACTTTGGAGGAAGAAGAGCATTATATGGTAATATTGATAGAATGCAAAACACTTATTATGAAACTATTAATAATAAGAAATATAGTACAATTGGATTTGGATTAACTATGGAAGCTATTGAGAATAATTATATCATGTATATATATATATCATTCTAATTTTAATCTTTTTTCTCTTTTCTTTATATTTCTTTTTATGATTTATATTTTATAGTTATGAATTCTCAAGTGAATTTCCTTGGAGAGATACTCCAGTAAATATAACAGAATGGATCAGTAACTATGCTTTAAGAAGAGCTGGTATCAACAAGAAAGATAAAAATGCAAAGAAAGCTAATAGATGCTTGGTTACACTTATATCACAGTAGTTATAACTCCTCCTATCCAGTATATGATAATACATTCAATATAATAAGTGAAAGACCTAGTATGAATAGAGAATTTGATTATACTTGGACTAATGTAACTGATACTGTTTATGTATTAAGAGAAATGAATGAAGTTGCTAATTCAATGGAAAAACCATTATCACCTCACTTTTTATATGATTATATTGATGTAGCTAGACAAGTAATAGGTAATTATTTATATGATTTAATAAAATTACCATTTGCATCATATAATCGAAAAGATAATGACAATTTAAAACCTCAAAGAGATTTCATTATCCAAATGTTGAATGATTTAGATAAAATGTTAGGAACAAATGAGAACTATCTATTAGGAGTGTGGACAGAAGATGCTAAGAAATGGGGTAAAGGAGATGAAGATAGAATAAGACAATTGGTTATAAATGCAAAGAATCAAGTGAGTAGTTGGGGACCAAGAGGTGAAATAATGGATTATGCTTCAAAACATTGGAATGGATTAATATCTGATTATGTATTGTTAAGATGGAAATCATTATTTGATGGTTTAGTACAAGCTGTAGAACAAGGCAAAGATTTTGATGAAGGAGAATGGGGTAATAATGTATGGGAAAATGTAGAAAAAGCATTTTGGGAAAGTGATAAATCCTTCCCAAATCAACCAAGTGGTGATACACTTGCAGAAATAGACAATATTATAAATAAATATGTTAATTATCATAGTGATGAATATGAATATGAAGTTTTAGAGAATAAAGATGCAGATAAGAACGATTTACTCAGTAAAGGAACTGTTACTAAAGATGTGGAACAATTGAAGATATTGTGTAGTTTAGATGTGAATTGTAAAGGTTTTAACTCCAATGGATACTTAAAGACAAATGTGGATACTCTTAAAGATGAAAATAATGTCAAATTATACATTAAAAAACAAAAATATTCACCAACAACATCAATTCCAACAATTCCACCAAAACCAACAACTCAACAACCAACAACTGAAAAACCAACTACTGCAACAACCAACTACTGTAACACCAACAACTGAAAAACCAACAACCAACTACTCAACAACCGACTACTGTAACACCAACTACAGTCGCACCAACAACATCAATTCCAACAACTGTACCACCAACTACTGAACAACCTATTCCACCAACAACACAAGGACCAACAACCACTGAAGATGATGGATCTGATGAACCAACAGTAGAACCAGCAACAACTCAATCACCTGTAATATTAGTATTGATTTTAACTATTACACTTGCTGTTGTATTGATTATTGCTTTTGCTGCTATTAAGATATGTAAGAGAAAGAGAAATAATACAGAAAAGAATGAAGCAAATCAAGAAGCTTTATTACCAAAGTAATTAAATCATTAAAACAATAAAAGAATGAAAAATGATGGAATTTTTTTATTGTGGGGAATTTGAATAATATTAAAAATAACATAAATTCAAGTTAAAAACATTTCTTACTATATATATATATTTATATACTACAAAGCAGTTTCTTCCTCTTCTTCTTCTTCCTCTTCTTCTTCCTCATTCTTTTCATCAGATAATAGTGGAGCAATAATAGTTAAACTTTGACCATCACTACTTCTACTTCTTTGATTAGTTGAATACTTTCTCAATGATTCTTTTATTTCACTAAATTGAGATTTATTATATATCACACTTTTAATCATTATTGTATAAATAATAAATCCTATTAACAAACTACCACAGTTATTCTGAATCCTAAAGTGATGTTGATTAACTCTGATCATTCCAATTCCATAGCAATAAGAGAGTATAATCATGTAGATAAATTGCACAATAGAACTGTTATAGTTTTGTTTTTCAAAATATACGGATAAATATTTCTATAAAAAGATATATAAAATATATTTGGAAATACACATAAAAATAAAAGTGAATAGGTTGAAACTACAACTTCATTTATAACAATATAAGTCATTCCATCTGTTGGATCTCTGTTACATTCTGATATATCTGTTACTCTCATGGTGATATTTTCCACTGGATCACATCTATCAATGAAATCAGGAGAAAATCTATTCACATGTATAAAATTATTTCATTATTATTATACGATCCACCTAATGAATTAATAAATGATGAAATAAAACAACTGCAAGCGAATCCACTTAAGTATTGAGTAGATACTGAAAACATCTATTGTATTGAATTAATATTTTATTATATTGTACACTATGATTAATTTCTGACCAATCAGAACTAATCTTATAGCATATTACCTCAAATGAAATAAGTGGTAAAATTATTGTGAAAGCAATGCATCTCAATACAGATACAGTAATTGATGGCTTTCCTTCGTATGATAATGATATTGTTGGATCATTTAAACTAAAAGGAGGTATTAAAATTAAAGAAAGACATCTAATTCAAATATAAAATGATATTAAATGAAGGTGTATAGAACCATTTTGCATCAATGCAAAAAAATACTACTATTATTATACAAGAAATAATGAGATTAATGAGTCCATTCCTGATCGTTATCGGAGATCTGTAATCAGCATTAGTTGTAGTATGCTTCTTTTCACTTTTCTTATTGAATAGAGGCTCTGTTAATGAAGAACTAAACATTTACGATTTCTGAGACTCGTTCAGATCTTGCTATGTTTTAAAATGCTGTTTTCTCTTGTTGTATCATACTTTTTGATAATGTTAATAGCTATTTTTATTTTGCTATTTTATTTGTATAAGTGCTGAATGTTTAAGAGAGAAATCAGTTATAGTTAAGAATATTATAGAGAAAGTATAAATACAGTCAATATATTTGTTTAGGATCTAAACCCTATACTTCAGAAGCAAAAGTATCAAATACCAGATAAATGTCCTTTAAGAACAGAAGCAGATATGTTTTCTGTGTTTGATAATTCAGTTCAACACAAAAGTCATGGAAATGTACTGTGTGGCTTATGTAATAAACTATTTAAGAATATGGAATTTCTTAAATTACATCAAATGACAAAGCATCAAGATTCATTAGATAAGAATGGTGTATGTTTGAGTGATTACTGCGATACATTACATTGTGATGGTGAGAATAGAGTATATGAAATATGCAAAAACCAAGAAGCAGATATAAAAAGAATTGAATGTGTTGTATTTTTGTCTTTTCTATATTCTATAATAGTCAACAATGTCCAAATGTTTTTCTCCTGATTCACCTCTTTATGATTACTTTATTGATAAGTACTGTGAACCATATGCTTGTAAATTAGGAAATATAAATTCATCAAAAAAGAAGAAACCTAGTAAGCCAATAATGACAGAGAATTCTGCAATTGCGTTAAAAGTAACTGGAATATTTTTTATTGTTGTAATACTACTGGCTTTTTATTTATTCAGATGTTGTGATTGCTCGTATATATTTACTAAATGAATTATTTATATTTATTATTAGTGAAAAGAAAGGAGATGATTTTGCAAATTTAAAGAATCATAGACATAATGAAAGATTAAAATTGATTGAGCAGTTTCAGAAAGGAAGGAAATTTGATTAATATTTATTGTTATTATTATTTATAGTATGTTTTTAGTGATGTTAATATACTGTTTCTTCATGCAAATGAGAAAATGCAAAATAATTATGAATTAGTCGAACTTGTATCAAACTTTTCTAATTTTCGAGAATGAACTGTATTCTTCTTGTTATGCATTTTCCTTTATTATTTTATAGATAAATTTTTGATTTTCTTGGTCCTCTTTGCTCTTCCATGCATTTATGCACTCAACCCTGTATATATTAATTAGTAATTTCTATAGTTCGATGCTAAAAGCATCAAGAATGCCAAAGTGCAATGTAAGCAGAAAGATAGATATGGCGTATATATTTGCGATGATTTTATTGCCTTAGATGCCATCATCCTGGTTTCCCAACTTAAAGACTGTTGTACCTGACTTGTATATTTCACAATCAATTTATACATTTTTATTAGCTATACAAAGGGAGTTGTTCCAGTTTTAAAGACAGTGAATAGCATGATTGTATTTTTTTTCTAGTTATTGTCATCATTAGTTAAGAATCGACTTCATCAGACCAACATGGAGAAATTTGACAAGAAGTTGGCTCAAGTTTTACAACAATTTGTATGATTTATGGATGAGGAATGTGTATAACAAAATTAACTTCAATAACACTTGTATAATAATAATTATTTATATATTTCGTATAGTTTGTCGTAGTTTCAGCAACCTTATGCAATATATATTCTGTTCACTCAATTTATACAGCAATGGATTGGGATATTTAGCTTTCGTCATAGTTGATACATTCGTCTTTGGATTAATAATGAAACAAATAGTAGACTTTGTCTATGATGTTGTTTTCTTCCCAGTTACATGTTTAGACCATTTTGCTAGATTTGATTGGTTATTGTATCTCTGCAAATGTAAATGTATGAAAAAGAGTAAGAAGTCAAAGAAGGGTAGTAAAGAAGGAGAAAAACAAAAGACTGAGTAAGAGGTTAATCATTTCAATCTATATTATTCTCAAAGGTTTTATTGGTTTACTTTTTTGAAAATTTGACTATTTTATATATGATTGTATAAGAAAAAAAACAATAAAAATAGAAACACGAGATAATATATATCACTTTTTGTAAGAAAGTTCTTGCGAAGTTTTTTCTGATTTCTTCAACTATTACATATCCAATAGATTAATTACTATTATTAACCACCTTATATTATAAATAAATACAGTTCTGTAATGATTAAATCACACTACAAAGTATATCTTACTAATTAGTTATAATTAACAGTTTCATTCATTTTATGGACGATTTGTATTAGTGATCTGGTTAACTATGCTTATAAGATATGCATACCAAATATCACTTCATTCAGTTATTGATAATAATTTAAAAGTAATTTTTCAATCTTTCACTACATCCATTATTATTGTTGCACCTATTTATTTTCTAATGTATAATTATAATCATTATATTTCTATCTTATAGTCAATTACCTTATCCATATAATAAAGGAGTAACAATTTGTATAACTATTATTATCATAATTTTAAAATAGTGAATATATCTCCATTCTCATCTCCACATGAAAATGAATATAATAAAGGAATGGATTTTTCAGAATTAATGCATAATATTTGGTGGTGTCCAGTAATAGTTTTGTGGAATTATATTCTATTATTTTCATGGGTAGAATGTATTTCACTTCTGTTTGATCCTAAAGGTATATTTAACTACATTATTGTCATATAGATTCAATAATTTGGTTTATTAAGAATTACATCTTTTATATTATTTCAATTTTCATTGTTTGGATAACCCCAGTTTTATTTAAAGCTTTATTTTCTCCAGATTTATTTAAGTATCATTTAAAAAATCATAATGATCATTATAGGTTAGGTAGTAATTTCATGTTATTATTTGCATCAGGAATAATTGGAACCTCTTTAGTCAATTTAACTCATTACTATCATGTTCCTGGTAATATTTTACCTGATAGATTATTTGATATAATACCTGAACTTAGTTCATCCTATGAACATACAAGTGATATCATTTTACTATCATCAATTGCTATTATTATTGCAATTTCAATACTCACTAGAAGTCCAAGTGTCAGAAACAAATTCTTAACTGATTTCAGTAGAATGGCAACTATTTCAATCCTTTGGAAAGGTTTAGTCGGTTTTTGGACAAGTCTACCTGGTCCAGCACCTCATTGCCGATTAGTTGATAAAGCTAGACCATCTACGATTGTTGAAATACTTTTATCACAAGTATTACTCATATTTTTTTTCATTCTTTATAGGGACAATTAGTTGGTAAAGGAACACATTGCGGTGATTTAATATTCAGCGGTCATACTTCTATACTATGCCTGGTACTTCTGTGTTCCAAAGATATTTGGAGAATAAAATCAAAACATGGTAAAACAATGTTGAAGTTGGCTTATTTTGGTATTTTAAGTTTATTTATATATTTCTGCATTGGAGCAAGAAAGCATTACACTGGTATAATATAATTATTATCATATATATACAAATAGTTGATATTGTAACTGGTATTATGGCAGCTGTTTGTATTTATTGTATTTTCCGAGATTCATGGATTCCAAGCCATTTACTAAAGAATAGAAATGCTTACCAATCCACAAAAAGTAAAGGACATGATAATGAGAACATTGATGATTATTATTCAAACGAATAAGAATAATCATTAGATAGTTTATAACTTTATTTTTTTCACTTCATTTATAAACATTTTTTTGAAACACTGTTGAAACAAAAATAACTGACTTGAATCTGTAATCATTGTTTACAATTGTCAAAAAAATGGGTTGTTGCTGCTCATGCTGTTGCTGCTATAAATCGGTAAATAAGGAGTTTAAGAACATCACTGACATACTAACAAGGGAATTGAGGTTAAAAGAGGGTAACTTTAGTGAAAATGATATCGCATCACTTCCTGATCCTGTGAAAAGGTATTTCAAATGCTGTAAACTCATTGGAACTCCAAAAATGTCTTCAATCATTATTGATCACACGGATACAAAGTTTAAGATGGATAAAAATAAAGAACCCATGAAAATTCATTATGTGCAACACAATTTTGTAAAAGAGCCTGCCAGATTAGCGGTGATTAATGCAAACATGTTCTGTTTTGCATTTGATGGTCTTGATTCTTATGTGAACGGTAAAGGGAGTATGAAAGGTGTATTATGTCACACATTCACCCTCTTCAATCAAACAGGTCCAAGTATGGACAAATCATGTTTAGTAACTGCCTTAGCTGAGTGTTTAGCAATACCTTCAATGGCAATACAACCGTATATAAAGTGGGAAAGTGTTGATAATCTTCATGCAAAAGCAAAAATTTCAATGTATGGCACATCAGCTGAAGGAACATTCACATTCAATGATATTGGAGAAATGGAATCGTTTTATACTAAAGATAGAGGAGAGACTCAACCAAATGGAGCAACTGAATACATCCCTTGGTCTGCTGTTATATCTGATTATAAAGATATCAATGGAATAAGACTGCCAACAAGTTATAAAGCAATTTGGCATAATCCAGATAAAGATAATGTGTATTTTGACAGTATCAATGCTAATATAACTTGCAAATTTTAAAACATTTATAACTCAACTATTTTATAAGATTGGTATTAACCAAATAATAAACACAAATTCTAACAATATAATAATAAATAAAAAATCTATTTCTCAGACATTTTCTCTTTGATGGTTTAAATTATCAGCAACTCTTCTCTTTTGAGCTTCTTCATCCGATTTCAGAAAATATGCAGAAATAATTAATAAAATACCACTTATAAACCAAAAATAATATGTGAATTGAAAATGCAGTTTTTCTTCCCAATGATAAAAACCAATTAGCGACGATTGGACCTAATACTCTTCCAATATTATTAACAAACTGTGAAATAGAAATAACAGTACTTCTTGTTTCAGGTAAATTAACGTTGAGAAGAATTGCTCTAAGATTAGTACCGGCTATATTTACAGCAAAAGCTGTCCATATAACCAAAAATGCGACGAATAATACACTTCCACTATTAAACAATAAAAATTTCACAATTATACAAATTCTTAAATGACACATTCACTTTCATCAATATCAACATCGTAGGTGCTCCTAAAATGGTCATAACCCCCATAAATATAGGTAAATAGACTTTATTTCTATTATAAACACTTTGACCACAACATCCACCTAATACACTACCAAGTGTAGCTCCAACTCCAAATAATATCACAATGATCGTGGCTTGGTTCATATTGAGTGAAGTTTCTTGTACTAAATAATCAGGTAAATATACATAGATTACTCCCCATGGAATACAACCAGGAATGCCTTGAAGGAATACTATTAATGAAGATGATAATTATTAATAATATATATATATATATACATATGTTGTTACTAGGAATTTTAAAAATACTAGAAAATGTCTGTAAATTCATAGTTCCACCATAATCAACCTCTTCATCGATCATTATTGTTCTGTTGGACTGCATCTTCTTGAGCACCACGTGGAGGTGGTTCCATCTCTATAATAATAATAATAATAATAATAATATATATACTAAAAGCAAGTAAACTGACTAAAGCACCAGGTATTGAACATAATAAAAATGGACTTTTCCATCCCCAATATTGACCTATTAAACCACTGATTACTTGGCCAAATAACATTCCCATTCCCATTACTACAGAGGCTAAGGCTGAAGCTTTCGATCGTGAATTATTAGAGAATAAATCACCTAAAAGTGAAAACATAATTCGGCATTGCAGCTCCCATTGTTATACCTCCCAATCCACGACAGAGGAATAACTGTGTGTAGCTTGTCACACAACCTGTTAAAATACCTGATAATTGACATATAAATGTGTTCCAAGCAAAGAGATATTTACGATTCATCTTATCGGCTGCATATGTGATCAAAAATGTTACTGGTGCACTTATTAACAAATAGACAGTGTTTAAATCTCTTCCTAACTTTCTATCCCTTTCTTCTGTTGACATATTGAAATCTTTTGCTATTGCTGTTAGATTTGGTGACAAAGCTGAATATCCTGTGTAATTGAAGAAATTGGCAATGCATAATAAAATAAGGTATTTCTTATAAGATTTCTTCTTTTGAGCAATTGGTTTATGAGGTGTGCTTCTTAGTCTTCTGCCTTTCTTTCCTAATAATGAAACTTCTGGGCTTATTTCATCATTATCTGAAGGGATAGAATCCATTATTTATTCAAAAAACAATGAAGCAAAGCTCGAAGCTTGAATAAATACACATTTCTTTTTTCTGACTAAATAGAGAAGTAATGGACTCAAAAACATATACACCTGGTTGCGGTATTGATTTTGGTAATGAATATTGTAAAGTATTTATTAATACTGAGGAATCAAGCGAACCAACAATGTTACATGATGCTGATGGTGAAAGATGATATCTTTTTTATTTTATCTTATATCAAGCTTCTTTAATTTTATATAATTTACCGACAGTTATGTCTTACAGTGAAGGATCAGGTTCTTTTGGCGTAACGGCTGAAAATTCATTAATTCGTGATTCAATAAATGCAATATTTTCCTTTAAAAGATTATTACATCAAAAAGAAAATGAGTTAGATCCAAATCTAAAACAATTCTTGCCATCATCAATGATAACAGACAATGACGGTAATATTACATTTGCAGTAACAAAAAATGACCAAAAAATAAACTACACACTCAAACAAGCTTACACAAACTATCTCAAATACTTGAAATCTGTAATTGATGCAAATGCAGGTGCAAATCTAAAAGAATTAGTATTTTCAGTTCCAGTAGAATACACAGATAAAGAATGTGATTTTCTAAAAGAATGTATTAAATCTGCAGGTTTTAATTTACTCTCATTCATTAAAGAACCAACAGCTGTTCTACTCTCATATATTGACAAAAATAATAATAATAGCAATAGCAATGAAGAAAATAATGGTAATTATTTAATAATAGATATTGGTGGAACAAGATGTACTTGTAGTTTATTAAACTATGAAAATGGAATAATAAAAATATTAAAATATAAAAACATATATAACATCGGTTGTAAATATATTGATTTAATAATCGCTGATCATTTAGCTGATGAATTCCAGAGGAAATATCGAGGAGCAATTGAAATAAAAACAACCAATAAAAAAGCAATGAAAAAATTGTTGAAATATGCAAAAGAGGCGAGATATAGTTTATCATCATCAAATATATATTATGTATTATTATTTTAAATATTTTATTTTAGATTTCTATCGAATCACTTGCTGATGGTGTTGATTTCACTACTCAATTGTCAAGCACAAGGTTTGATGTATTAATACAATCACAATTAACAAAGTATCAATATATAAATAATAATAAATATTTATTTCTTGTTAAATAGATTATCTACTTTTATATATGACTTTCTAACTGAAGAAAACATACAAATTGACAGTATTAAAGGTGTAATTCCATGTGGAGGTGGTTATAGAATCAATTCAATTAAATTATCAATTTCAAAATTATTTTCAGAGAATCAAGTTAAAGATCAAGCCTCTCCTGAAGAATTAGTATCATATGGTTGTGGAATAGAAGTTAAAATACAGAAATATAATTATAATGTTAATCACTTATCATCTATACCATGTTTATCAAAATCTATTTATTTAGATGGTAATGATAAGAAAATTTTATTATTCAATAAGAAAACACCAATTCCTATAATGAAAGAAATTGTATATTGAATATTGATTTTATTATTATAGAGTATTAAAGTGGGTGAAGGATGTAATGTTTTATTTAAAGGATATGAAGAAAATGAAGGTGATTTTAAACCACTTTTTGAATTTTCTATAAATGAATTGATTAAAGATGAGATTCTTAGTACAAAAATTATTATTAATACAAAGAAGGAGCTGGTATTTGATTGTTTTGGATTTAAATCTGGTAAGAGATCGACGTTTACTTTACCTTCTAATTAAATAATAGTTTTATGATAAATTTTTATTTGCATTTTCAAAAATTAACATTCCTTTCACAGTAAATGTCATTCAAACAATTATTTAGGCTTGATTCATTCACTTTTTATTTTTGCATTTTTAGAATGTCTAACAACATCCAAGAGTTAACAGAAATATATATTTCTCAAAGAGTACAAAAATGCACAATATATCTTATCTAGGGACTCATTCCTGATGCAATTACCAATTTACTGCCTTGTCTTACTCCTGATATATCTGATGAGGATTTTGAATTCTTTTTGACCTGCTTAAGTTCTGATGTATATTATATTCAGTGTTCTATCTCATTTTTACAGAAAAAGTTCTTAGAAGATGCTGTTGTTCTTTTACCTGATATATTGAAGTATTTAGATGATGAAAATAAATACAAATCAGTAAAAGAAACAATACTTTCAATGGGTTCAGTAGGAGATCCAATAGTGTTTTTATTTCAAGGAAAAGCATTACTAAGTTCATTAAATAGAAGAAATCGTTTTTTATTAATAAGAGCAATGACAATAGCTGCAACTAGAGTTGGTAAAACAAGAACACAAGTGTATGATGACATTGATGATTATTTAAGAACATCCTTATTTCAAGATTCGTCAGTAGAATCAATTCGTGAAGATTTGAGATATTTTAGCAAAATAATTATCATTTTATTGGAAGGTATAAATCATCCATCAGAATCTAAGACTTTACAATTAGTATATAAATATTATTATATTTTTATATTAGAAAACTAAAATGATTGAAATGATATTAACAGGATGTGAAAAATGTTTTGAAATTAATGATTACAATATATTTGATAAAGTAATTGAAATATTACCAAAATATAATATTAATTATTATTTGTTTATACAAAATGAAATGTGTCACAGAGGAAGAAATGTATGATAATAATATATTTAAATTGTTATTATTATTAATAGATTTATCGATTATTATATGGTGAAGATGCAAATGAAATAAAATCTGATGATTATGAAAGTATCTGTGATAAAGGATTGGCTTATATTGTTTTTACATATTTTGTACAATATAAAGATAACCAATCAATGATCAGTTTACAATTACCTCAAGTTTTATCAACCACTGAAATGTTTCATATGTTTATTTATTATATAACTGTTTATTTTAAAGAGTTAAAAGTATGTTATCATATTGTAATCAATATATAAATGTAATAGACATATGAAAATGGTTTGTTATTAATAGATAATTTCTTTGTAAGGATTGAAAGTGATTCAATCAGTTTACAACCATTATCCCTTCAAGATAGTGATGATAGATATTGTATGACTAAATTATTATAGTAATTACAAATAGATTTCTCAAATTTCTTAAAAGTTTATGTTCATTTAATGGAACAAATTAGTAGTGATGATAAGAGAAGAGAACTTAATACAATTTTAGATAATATCTTAAAGAAAATTCATAGTAATGATCTTTATGTTATCTTATATCAAATCGCTGTATCTCTATCAACTTCAGATACTGTTTCATCATATTTTATATCAAAAATTCAACATTATTTTATTCAACATTCTAAAGAAAAGAAAGTTGAGAGTTTATTTTTGAATGAACATAAATTTGATTTATTTGATAGAATATTTTCACAGTATGTTTAGTATTATGATATAATTTGTATAGTTATGAAGAAATTGACACTTATTATGAAAGAATAAATTCATGTTTAGCATATTACAGAGCAATATTGAAATTTTCAGATGTATTATTGTTGTTTTTATTTAATTTAGTTTAATTATAATAATGATCCTCACAATTACAAAGGATTATATATTGAACCATTATTAGAAGTTATAAAGAATAAGATTATTTTATTGAAGAAACAATATGAAAATGCTCCAGATGATGAATAATGATGATAAATTAAGTTCAGCTGAAGGAAAGACAAAAGTTGAATTAAGTTTAAATCCTAAAGATGCTCCAGTAATGACTAAAAAGACAATCAACTCGATAATAGGGAAATTGCAATTTACAGATTATATGATCAGTTTGCTAAATGACTATTAAATGGTAATAAACAAACAAAATATTAAATAAGCAATAATATAATATAATAATAAAAACAATAATTATATTACAATTTGTCATTCCTTCTATTTTCAACCTAAAATCTGATAATATTGACATCCTTCACCACTAAATCCACTAAAACATTCACAAGTACCAGTTGTATAATCACAAATACCTCTTCCACTACAATCTCTTTGTTCATCTTCTTCATCCATATTACTTCCTTCCATATAATCTTCACCAGATGGACATTCAATCAAACTACAATCATATCCACGATATCCTTTATCACATAAACAACCAAATACACTATCATCTTTAGTTTCAAAACCTTCATATCCTTCTAAGCCATTTCCAGATAATAATTCTTTCAGAGGAACACATCTTCCACGTTTATTACAATTATTTGGACAATCTAATCTTTGGCAGGCTATTCCTGTAAATCCATTATAACATTCACATTTTCCTGTTTTTCTATCACAAAAACCATTACCACTACATTCTGCTAATTTTGAGCTTACTAAATTCTCTCTTAATGTTATTGCTACAGCAATATTACTAATTACATTATTTGCCATCATTCTTCCTCTTACTTCATTTTCTTTTAATATTCTTCTATTTGTTGTGTTTGTTGGAAAATCTGAGAAATCTTCAATTGTTGTTATTAATAATTCATTTTCTTTAGTTCCACTTCTAATACTTGCAATTTGACCAATAAATCGTTTTTCATATCCTTCTACTCCTCCCTTTGTACCTTTTATATATATTTCAAGTATCATTCCATTTGATATTTTCATTTTAAATACACCACCAGCTTCATCATCAGATATTATAACTAAAATCTCTTTCGTTTTGTTGTATTGATCTAATACTTCTTCAGACTTATCTTTATTATACATAATTTGTGGTCCTTCAGATGTTATTGTTGATTCTGTTTCATTAGAAGTATCTACTGTCTTATAATACCATTCTCCATTATCACTATCATCATCATCTTTTTTATATTCAAAATATTTAGCAGCATCAAGTTGACTTACGTCTTCAATATACTGAATTCTACTTGTATATCCATTCTGTTCATCATCAGTAATTATTTTATTCATTGGATAACAAATATCTCCAACTCTTAAACTTCCATCACTATTTCGAGTATGATCATTAGTATTATCTGCATCTTTTGCTTGCATTAGATCGCCATTTTCACCTTCATAAAAATGAATCTCCAAATCACTACTTATACTAGCAATTTGAGTATAAAACTGACGTAATTTATAATCATTTGCATCATCATCACCTCCATTTGGATGAAAACATAGCATTTTCAATTCCTGCAAATCTGTTCTAGGTAAAAGAAGTGGATTTATTAACTCTTGAAATGCCTTACCATATCCTTTCCAAACAACTTTGAAATGATGTGTATCACTTCTACCATCACTATAAGTTTTATTAAATTCTTCTACAATTGAACTGGTGTATAATGATAAATCATTTCGTTTAAATGCAACTTGACAGGATAATGTAGTTGGATCACTTGCTACTTTAAAATCAAATTTTACATACATCATCTGTTGATCATTATATTTATAATAACTAGTTACATCTAACAATCCTTTCTCACCATTATTTAAGTTAGTACAAAACAATAATCCACCTTCTTTATTTAAATTTAATTCACCATTATATGGTATTAATATTTGATCAGTACTAAGTGATGGAGATTCTATATCAAGTGTTATTATTACAATATAATTATCATCAGCTAAAATTCTTCTTCTTCTTCTTCTTGATCTTCTTCTCATTCGATTATCTTCTAAATTCAAGTTAATTTCAGGAGCTATCTTTACTATCACAAAATGATCTATTGTTCTTACAATAGTGGTGATTTTTACTGTACTTTCTAACTGTTTTACTGTTCCTTTATAGATTTGCACTTTCATCCATTTATCTATTTCTATTTTGGATATTACTAATTCTTTCTTTTCATCTTGTGGTAATGGAACAGCAAAATTAAGTGAAAATTTATTATCTGGTGGTTGAGTTGGTGTATCTGGCTGTATTTCTTCATCATCATCATTATATATCTCTTGCATTTGTTTAAAGATATTTCCACCAGCTGTTATTACTTCATTCGTTACTGTTACATTCACTTCATTAGTTATAGTGGTAGTTGTGGTTGTAGTAACAGTTACATTATCTTCTCCAACATATTTATAATATACTTTTCCATCTTTTTCAACGAAGAATGTAGAAGCTTCCATATCTTTTACTGTCATTTTTTCACCTTTTCCATTAACAGTTAAAAAGCAGACATCACCCACTGAAGGTTTATTACTATTAAATTCAAATCGAATATCTTCTTTATATAAGGTAATTGTTGCTTTATATTCGATTGCTTCAATATCTTCTGATATTTGTGTTTGAGGAGGTGTATAACATAACATTGAGATTTCTTTATTATCAATTAAACCCATTAATTCGATTGATTTACCATAATTATTCCACTGGATTGTAGTCTTAGTAGGATTACCTGAATCATCTGTTACATCTATTACTTTTGATTCAGTATAAAGTGATAAATCATTTCGAGTTGAACTGATCTTATAATCATATTCTGTATAATTAAATGCCTTATAGAACTTTTCACCATCATATTTTTCTTCATCGTTAAATTTGTATTGAATATAACATACTTGTGGATATATACTCTTATAAGACAATACATTTCCTGATCCAATTACTTCATTATCTTTACTAATTACTACATTTCCACCTTCAATTGGTAAATTAAGATTCAATAAATAATGTTTACATATTTTTGTTTCATAATTACAATCACTGTTTGGTAACACAACATGTGTTATTATAATTGCTACACTATAATCAAAATTTGTTTCTGTATCATTTGGCAATTTTTTAACTTCATTAAACATCTTTTGTAATGGTAAAAATGGTGGATATGATGAAATATTAAACATTTCGTCTTTTTCTTCCACTGATAAGATTTGAGTGATTTCTTTATAATACACTTTTCGTTTCTTCAAATCAGTTGGATCTGGTCGACTTAATGATAATTCGATTATATTTGTGGGTTTTATTACTTTTCGTAATTCAGGAATTGAAGATTTATTGGTTGGTTTTAATAAGTTATAATATGAATATTCGTAATAATTAGATAATACTCCATCTATTATTCCATAACTAAATATAATTGTATTATTCGTATAAACACCTTGTGGGAATTCGGTATAATTACTTTGAATTCGATGAAGATATATTTCTTTTATATAATATTCATCTCGGATTGTATCATAATAAAATACATTACAAGCATCACAATCATCTACTCCACTAGGTGATGAAGGTTTTACAGGATTCTTTGTAACTAATTCTATTGCCTTACCTTCTCTTGTAGATAATAAGAAACAAATATCTCCTTCTTGTAAGGTTTTTGGATTTAATGTATCATCAATTGTTATATTAACATCTTTTGGAGTGAAGTTTATAATATTTGGAGTTATATAGTCTGCATTACTAAATGATACTTTGGCTTTATAATATGTTAAATTACTATAATATTCATCAGTCTTATCTCCATGATAACATCGAAATTCAAATTCTGTAGTGGCATCATTATTTGTTGTCCATCCATTATTATATAATATTTCACCAAATCCAACCCAAGTAAATTTCTTGTTAGTAACATTCTGACTTGATAGTTTGATTTCTTTATAATCAGTTAAATCAACTCTTGTCATATCGTCTTTCATTTTACAATCAAAATCATAAGCATATTTATTTCGACAATTCACTATTTGATCATTTTTTGTACCATAAGGATCATCACATAATGTCTCATTGTAACTTATATAACTAATTACTTTATGAATGTCATCATCAGCTTTATATCCCCAATAGACACCATCTATTGTCTTTGTTGTATTTATATTATTCATTCTATCTGTTGTATTACTTGTACAGGTTAAATTGGCTTTGATTATGTATTTATTTGCATCATTCTTAAGTATTGTATAATTCAATGGAACTCTATACACTTTTAATCCATTATTACTATATATAGGAACTAGTTTTGGAGCTGGACTTATTAATATTGACATTTTTAGTTTATTATCATCACTATATATATTATCATCTAATAATCTGAATCTAACTTTTTCAAATAACAATTCTTCTCTTAATTTTACTATTAATATACTTTGGTTATAATGTGTATCATTTTTTACATCATAAATCATATGACTTAAAGTATCTTTAAATTTATCAGATTCGTATCCACTTATTGATATATTAACTGTTCCACTTTTACGAACTGTGTCTAACATATTTATAATTGAACCATTTGAATAAGTACCTTTTTCTGTTAAATCAGTACAATTTGAATATGGAATTTCTAATTCTTTATATTGTAAGTAATGATTTATTATTAATCTAGAAAATGTTGAATCCATTGTCACATTATAAACGTATTTTGTATCATCAGTTATTCCTTTTTCTATTGCTTGAACGGTGCATTTCATTCCAGCATCTATTACTGTGAAATTAGTTGGATTACTATAAAACCATTGATCTCTATAAGTATTATAATAGAAATTAACACATTGATCACAAACTTTTGTTGTGCTATTCACTAATAGATTATCTTGACCTCCTGATAGTTTATTATTATTTAAATTAATAACACTACCATCTTTCTTTGCCATTATAAAACCTATATCACCTGCAGCTATATGATTATTATGTGGAGAAGAATTAGGAGTAATTGTTATAACCAAATCCTCTATTTGTACAGCATTAGATAGTGATTGAGTAGAATTTAATACTGTTGTAATAGTAGAATTATAAATATATAATAAACTTTCTCTATTCTTTTCAGGATGATAGAATGCTATGGGAATATTTTTTCTTGATTGTGGTGATGATGAAAATGTTCCAAAGAATCCTATTGATTTGAATATTGTTCCATATCCTGGTAAGGTAATTACAGTTTTAGTAGCATCTGTAGGATCATTTTTAACTTTAGGTATATGTATATATTTATAATCAGTAAAATCTACTCTTTCTGATCCTTTATTTACAGTGTAATTAAAATCTAATGGATAATATTTGCCACCACAATTATAAGGATCTAAACAAATTTCACCTTCTTTAATTGCATCAGTTTCATCTTTGTAACTTTCAAAACTTATATAACTAATCATTTTACTACTATTATAACCCCAGAAATATGCATTTTTATCTTGAAAACTACAATCTGATGGATCTTCACTCTTAACAGAATCAGCAGTCAAATTACTTCTTATACTTCCATTATTACTAAAATCATATACTCTTGGAATCTCATATATTTTATAATCACCATAATCAATTAATTTGATTATTGGAGCTGGAGTTACATGTATTGTCATTGTAAGACTATTTTCTGAATCTGATAATCCTTTCATTTTATCATAAGATACATTAAACAAATCAAACTCTTTAATGAATGATATATATTTATTATCCATTTTAGACCAAATAATATGAGATTTATCATCTTTAAATAAATCCTTTCCATATCCTTTCAATGTAATACTCACATTAGCACTCTTTCTAATCATCTCATTTAAATCACTATAAAGTGTTGTAGAGGTAGTATCTTCATCAGTACAATGCTTTGGTATTTCTAATCTTCCAACTTCAGCACTCTTATTACCATATGTACCTACACCATTTTTAAACAAATAATTGTTAATTAAGATTCTTGTTAAAGATGCACCTAACTCCATATCATATTCTCTATCGTGTTTTGAATTATCAATTGATGGGATCTAAGTATTTTCTTTATTCTACATTTCATACTATTATCTGGATTACTATAATACCATTGATCTCTATCTGCATTATAGTAGAAATTAACACATTTATCACATCCACTTGCAGCAACAGCTGCATCATCTGTTCCACCAGATGTTTTAATAGGAGAAGAATTAATATCAATAATTGACAAATCCTTTTTCCACAATATAAAACATAAATCACCTGCAGTTAAATTATCAGGTTTTCCATCAGCATTCATTGTTATATCTATTAATATACTATTTCTATTTTTATCATCTCTTTTATTGTACTGTCATATAAATATAATAAACTATCAACATTTTTATTGGGATGATAACAGGCTATTGGTATTCCACTTTTATCACTTCCTGTATATCCTGTTATTGAATTAAATATTTCATAAAAACCAATTAATTCAATTGTATGATTACCATCTTTTCCATTTGTAGTATTCTTTTCAACTATATTCCATTTATAATCAGATAAATCTGTTTTATTTGATGAAGAATTATATGTATAATTAAAATCTAATGGATAATAACCACCTGTACAACCAC
This sequence comes from Proteromonas lacertae, assembly GCA_002245135.1. Taxonomy (NCBI): domain Eukaryota; class Bigyra; order Opalinata; family Proteromonadidae; genus Proteromonas; species Proteromonas lacertae. Next base: position 136,724 of record NGBS01000882.1, on the reverse strand, counting down.
TTGCATATGGATCATTACATATTTTTTTATTATTTCCAGGATCTTCAAAACTTAAATATGTAAAAACTTTGGAATAATTAAAGCCCCAGTAAGTACCTTTAACACTTGAAAGTACTGGTTTGTGTATTATCTTCTGAATGACTTGTTATAGTGAAATTTCCTCCTATTACAGTACCATCATTTTGAAATCCATAATTGTAAGGAACTTTATATATCTTCAATCCATTATTACTTTCTATTACGTCAATAAAAGGAGCTGGTTTTAAAATAATTGACATTATTGTTTTTGTATCTCCTTCTGTATCAAATAGTTTTCTAAACTCTAAAGGTGAAAAGTCTATTTCATTTCTAAACATCACAGTTATATTATTATTATTATCTACATATTTTCTTATATAAATCATATGATCATCTTTATCTTTAAATGTGTCACATTCATATCCAAATATTTCAATCGTCATATTTGCACTTTTACGAATTTTTTCATAAGCTGTACTACTGTCAGACACCTGTACAACCACTTGGTATTTTTAATTCTTTAGTATCAATATAATGATTTATCATAAGTCTTGTTAATGTTGCTCCAAATGTCATATTATATTTCTCAGAATTATCAGTTAGTAGCATTTTTACTACTTCACATGATAAATCTTTTGGTTTCTTTAACCATATCTTTCTATCAGTCATCTATAACAAATTCATTACATATTTCACAACCAGTATTATCATTTTTATCAGCAGTAGTTGGTGTATATTTACTTAATTGTATTTGCATCTAATTTTGCCATTATATAACATTTATCTCCATCTAATAATTTACTTTGACCTGTTTTTTCTGTTATTGTCAATGTAAGATCAGTATTACTACTTCCACTAGTTATCTATTTCTAAATCATGTGAATATATTATTCCATCAATATTTGTCTTATTATGATAACACCATATTTCAAGATCAGTTAGGTGTTTTAGTCTAAAAAATATCATTTCAGCAAATACTTTACCATAATTACTCCACGTATTATTGAACTTGATGGAGTTGAAGGTATTGTTATTTCTTTATAGTTACTAAAATCATTATAAATATCTTTTGTTCCACTACATTTCACATTATATGGATTTACAATATTTGGTTTACATTGATCATCACTTGAACCATCAGTGAATGGTTTTGTACATATTAAAGATGTATTCTTATCAAAACTAATATAACTATATGTTGTTCCGTCATATCCTCTAACATTTATTTGACTCAATACCACCAACTACATTGTCACTTGCTTGACAAGGTATTATTCCTCCCATTCTACCTATTTCATAATTTTTTTTCACTTTATATAATATTTCATCACCTGATACTACATAGTCGATTGATTCAAGTGGTGTTAATGTTAATGTTAATTCTCCACTATCAACAGGAGTAATCGTTTGAATATTTTCTCCATATGTTACAGTATAAACTCCAGAAACTTCAGATGCTTTTGTTAATTTAGAAGATGCAGTTGGTGAAACATTAACTCTATTATATTGTAATTGATAATTCTGTATCATTATGAAGATTATTTAGCATTTTTTCATTATCACCTGTACAATGCTTTGAAACATTAAAAGTGTTTTTACCACTTATATTTCCTACAATCATTGCAGATAATTCAGGTTGAATAGTCATTGTGTATGTTGAATGGAGATGTTGTTGATTTGTTACATCACATGTCATATCCAATTTTATACCACACACTACTACTACTACTATCTAATTTAAACTTATCACACTACATCACAACCATGTACAGATCACCATCACTAGTATCCTTAGTTGGATCATTAATAGATGCTAATTGTATTTGATTGTACATTTGCCATTAAATAACATACATCACCTTTAACCAAATCAGATTCCACTTCTGCTGTTATATGTAAGATCATTATCACTATTGTTCACTTGTAGATATTTCTACAGTATTTTCATGCAATTTACCATCTACTTTCAACAAATCAGTGTGATAACACCATATACTAATACCTGTATACAGATCAGACCTGATTGTAATAAACTTCATATCAGTAAATACTTTTACCATAATTACTCCATGTCACTGGATCTGTTGGATTTGCACCAAGTGTTATACTCTTCATAATTAGTAAAGTCAGTATATTAATCAGTTGGCAGTTACACTGTACATTCAATATCTGATGGATATATATCATTCGTTGAACATTCTCCTCCATTACCACCGGTTGTACCAGTATATGGTTTTAAACATAAAGTAGATTGTAAATCTTTATCGAAACTAATATAACTATATGTTGTTCCATCATATCCCCTTACATTTATTTTATCAATAGTTACCTCATCACTATTACCTGCTTTGCATGTTTCAACAACTCCTCCAATATTTCCCACTCCATAATCTCTTTTCACTTTATATAATTTTCATTACCTGATCTATTAATGGAATAATTTCTTCAAGAGGTGTTAATGTTAATGATAATTTTGTAGAATCATCAGCAGTAATTAATTGTATATTTCCTCGATAAGTTACTGTATATACACCTGCTTGCTGTCTTTACTGCATCTTGTTCAATACAGGAGATGTTGGTGTTAATACATCAGTTGATCCATAATTAACTGTTAATTCTGTACCTTTATGAAGATTATTCAACATTATATCTTTATTATCATCACCTGTACAATAATTTGGAACTTTAAACGTATTTTTGCCTTTTATTTTTCCTACAATTATTGTAGATAATTCAGATCGCATAGTCATTGTATATGTAGTAGGTGAAGAAGAAGATGATGATGATGTTATTGAACACATTCCATACTAGTTTTATATATATCACTTCCATCAAATCTAAATTCACTACACACACTACAATCAGATTGTGAAGACAGTGTAGGAATAGAAATTATACTTCCAGATGTAAGTTTTCCCATTAAATAACATTTATCTCCCTGTAATAAACCATTTGGACTAGTAACAGTTATATCAATATCATTACCATTACTATTAACTTCTAATGTAACACCATATTTATATATTTTACCATCTACTTTAGATAAATCAGTATGATAACACCATATTTCTAAACCAGACGGTGAAGTATAACTCATTGCAGTATATACTGCACCATAATTAGGTAATGTCAATGTAGTTGAACCAATTCCATGAACATTAATAACATCATAAGTAGTAAAATCGGTAATTTCAGGAGTAGGTGATCCTGTACATGATGTAATAGATTGGAATGAAAGTAGATGTCTACAGTACTTACAGATGGATCAAATTCTAATAACACATAATCTGATTTATATCCCCATATTGTAACAGTTTGTGGTGCACCATTAATAGTACATTGAATTGTACATTTAACACCATTACATTCAAAAGTAGATAAAGGAACTGCAGGAGTTGTAAATTCTGAATTAGCAATTTTATAAGCACTTTTACCATTGATAGTAATAGTGTCAATTAATTTTCTTGTATTACTTCTATTCCCTTTTTCATTTTCAATTCCTTGACTGTCACTAACATTTGACTTTGTTTGATAGCCATTAAACACTGGTAATATTTCACCTTCTCGAGCAAGCTCTCTTCTTCCACCAGGCGTAGTAGTAGAAGTAGTTTCTAGAATTATACTTCTAGGGGTTGCAGGTTTTACAAAACTATTCCCTACTGGACATACTCCTATTAAAAATAAATTAGTCGATGGTAATAACATAAAAATGAAAAAAAGAATTGGTTAAAATAAAGAAGTAAATATACTTTCAGAACAATCAGCACCTGTATAACCATAAATTGTTGAACCTGCTGAGCTTAAACTCTGTTTATGGCAGATACACACACCTTCTTTAGTGCATTGCCCATTTCCACTACAATCGTTAGGGCATATGCTCAATATTAGTTTCACTATAATTGTGAAAGTAATAGCAAGCTTTAACATTAGATAAAATGATTAGAATGGCTAAAACGTATCTAATACACCGCAAGCCTGTATTAACCTCAAGCTGATTTCATTTCAACAAAAAATCTCAACAACTAATGAATATATAATTAAATTAAATATGTATTACACTATATACAACCAATTTATTATATTCTAATTGCTTTTCCATCATAGTTTATTCAATCTTCTTATTTCTAAAGCTAAATTCATGTTTTCCTCTTTTAATTTTTTCACATAATCATTAAGTTCATCATTTTCTTTCTTAATCAACTCATTCTCTATTTTTAATTGAAAATTTTCTCTTCTTAAAACACTTATTTCATCACTCGTTAGTGTTGAGGAACTAATTACAGAGTGTGTAGATGTTGGTGGTGCTGTTGATGTAGAATTGTCATCGTTTGGTGACTATTTGAATAATACAATAAATAATAAAGAATACATAACAGTCTAATGGGTCAAAATCACTTATTTCAACTGAAGAATTACTGGGAGAAGGTGAAAGTGTAGATTCCTATAATACAATATCGATTTCGTATACTTCTTCATTTGGGGTAGTTGGAGCAGAAAAAAAGTCATTAGTTTCTCTATATCTTCCTTTTTTGTTTTTTCTTAGGGTGGAATAGCTTTCATCTGCTATTGATTTGAAATAGTGTTTATGATCAATAGCATCTCTTGCTTCTTGAGGCAGCTTATTCCATCTAACCCATCGGCGTGATTTTCGTTTTCTTTTTTTACCTTTCTTTGTCATTCAAAAAAAAATTAAATTACCAAAATTATTACCGTTTCATATTCTGTTTTTCTTGATTATTTCATTCAACACAAACAAATACATAGAAAAATCTTAATATTCTATTAAATTAGATTATTTGAGTTTATATTTTACAATAATCTACATTATCTACTATATATTGAGTATTCCAAGGAAAGATATTCTGCCATTCTTCAATTAAATCTTTCAATTTTGCAATTTCAAACTATAATAAATAATATTATTGTTATATATATATAGAATAATACTTGAAGTAATGGATTTGGAAGATTATCTTTACTTTCTCTTTTATTCTCCTCATCCTATATATATAGAATAAAATGATAAAATATATACAAAAGAAAACCACTTAATTTCATCAATAATAATATTAATATTATTCATAATCTTCTTATTCTCTTTAAACAAAGTAACTAAATGCAACACTTTAAGATAATTATCTGCATTTGGTTTATTCAAATATGTATTAATAATTACATTACGATAATTATTAGGAACAATCTGTTCATTCCATTCTTTAACCATTAAATCAATTGCTTCTCTGTATAATACTTTCAATGGGAATGAATGAATATCTGATGGTATAACAACATTTGATGATGAAGAAGATGAGGATGATGATTCAGTTTTTGATTGAATATTGGATGGAGTAATACCACGAACTATATTATAATAATAATTAATAATACTTGGAGATGGTAATATTTTAGTTTGTAAATGAGTTGTGAGATATGATTGAGGAATATTATGAGATGTTGTATTGTTGAATCTATCAGTTGATTTTGATGATCGAGGAGATAATACTATTATTAAATAATAATAAATAAAATAATATATATATACATGATCTATTGGATGATATTAAAGTATTGTCTCTTCTCATATGATCTGTTCTATTAAAGAAATTTCTATTTTCTCTTCTTTCTTGTTGTAATTGTTGAGGTCTAATCTCAGTGAGTGATTCATTTCTTCTAAATTTTAATGATTCTGCTAATGATGAAGGTGAATTTAATTTCTGATATTTCTTTGTTACATTGATTATAATTAAATTATGAATTCTTTCTACTTCTAATGGATAACTTGGTGTATGTGGTGGTCTTAATAACTTCTATTTGAAAAAAATAAATAAAATTAAAAGTAATGAAATATACTATTAAGGTTCGAGATGGGCTTGATAATGAGGATGAAGATGAAGATGGTGTAAGATGTGATAATGGTGTTTGAGTATAGGTTGTTCTTAATGGAGATCTACTTCTATTCAAATATGACTTTGATAAATTATTATTATTATTATTTGTTGTTGTTGTAATTGTTATTGATGAATTTGATACTCTTCCTGGTGTAACTATTGTTGTTGTAGTTGTAGTAGTTGTTGGTTTACCTGAATTATATAATGGTGGTAATGGTGATAATGGAGGTGGAGATGCAATCTTAAAATCAAATGTACTACCATCTGTTCCACTTGTTGTTGTAGCTGTATTATAAAATGAAGAAGCAGTTGGTGTTGGTGTTTTTGTATATAAATACTTAGATCGGCTGTTGCTACTATTGGTTCTATGCATATGTGAAGATGTTGGAGATGATGAGGTTAATAAGAATAATTGAGAACGATCAGTAGTTAATGGAGTTGTATTAATAGATGAAGCAATTATAGTAGATCGTAATGGAGATGGTGATAATACATTAATACTATTCCTTAATGAATTATTTAAACTATTATTCATACTGCTACTATAATTACTACCATTTGCATTTAAATTATTATATTTCTTACATAATAATTGATAGATTGAGTAGATTGGATCGTATGTACAATTTATTATAGAATATTTTATATCTGAGAGATTGTATCCTAATTGTAACATTATATTAATAATTGATTCATTCAAATCTCTATTCGTAACAGAAAATTTTGGTATATAATTGAATATACCATACCATTGATGTTTCTTTATATCCTCCAAAGTAAATCTTTTTTTCGGATCTTTCACTAATAAATGAGTTAATAAATCTTTAAATGCATTACTGCAATTATTAGGCAATTGATAATTGCACTTTATTATATTTTTATAAATCATATTTTCATCTGAATTTTGAAATGGTAAATATCCACATAACATTGAATATAAAATTATTCCAATACTCCATACATCCACAGGAGGTCCTTCATATGGAATATGTTCGATTAATTCAGGACTTGCATAATTTGGAGAACCACAAGGGATTGTAAATAACTCACCTTTCTTATAATTAGTGGATAATCCAAAATCAATTAGTTTTAATATATAACCATGAGTTATTGGATCTGATTGTAGTAAAATATTCTCAGGTTTAACGTCTCTGTGTATAATAGATTGATTATTGTGGATATAACTTATAGCTTCTACAATTTGATGTAAATAATAGCAAGCCTCTGGCTCGGATAATGGTGCAAATTGTGAAATGTAAGAAAAAAATTCACCATCTTTACAATATTCCATTACAATATATGTACAGTCAGATAGACGTATTATTTCATATATTTGGATTATATTTGGATGGTGACATCGACATATGTTCAATTCTCTGTTAATACTGTCTTCTGTCACAAGTTTTGAGTGTTTTAGTATTTTAATTGCTACTAGTTCTTTTGTAATAATATCCACGGCTAGTATAATTACATAATTCTGTTAATTTATACCTATCTTCACTTCACCAAATGTACCTTGTCCTATTGTGGCTATAAATAGATAATGTCTTATGCCCTCTGAATTTTGTTCGATTGGTTCATCTAGCAAAACATCATCTTCAGAATCATCCTCTTCCCTAAATTTTATGTAAAAATATAGTGTTATACAAGGCATAATCATTATTTTCTTCATCTGACATATGAAGAAATCCTTACTTGTTTAGATATTGATTTTGAAAAAAATAAAACGAATGTTTGAAACGACTCTTTTTCTATTTTAACATAGAAATTGCACAGATTACCATTTTCTATTTAAACAACGTATTTGCATTATATTCAATAAATTTTAAGAGAGTTGGAAGTAAATTTATAATTCTGTTGATTAATCACACTTGTCTGAATAGTTTCTCTAGCATTTACCTTGTTAATATGTTGTATTTGTTATACTAATCATAATTGACTGGATACTATCTGAAACAATCTGTTTTGTAATTAAAACGCAAATTGTCGTTTTTTGAAAATTTGAATTAGTTTTCAATAACCATCATCAAAATAGAATGGAAGAAGTATTTTTCTCTTCTCTAATAAGCAATTGTTTAGTACAATACATATCAATTAAGGATTTATGTAATGTTATTGCTTTATCCAAGAGATTTTATGAAGTATAGTGTAAAATTTAAGAAGTTATAGACTTATAATAAAGAAGATATATGGTGTGCAGCATATTTATCACAACAAGATAAGGATAGACCCATAAATATAAAGACCTCTGTAGAGATTTATAAAGAAGAAATAAAAGATGATATAAAAACATTAAAAGAAATGTTGATGATGGTCAGAAGAAATGCTGTAAGAGATAGAACACCTGATTCATATAATGAAACTGAAAAGAGACATTATTTTTATTCTGAGTATGATATGAGTGGAGATATTGAAGTTCCTGGTAATGTAAGTAATAACGTTGGTTATGTTGTTAGAGAAATGATGTTAAGTAATAAAAAATTAGAAGATTTTAAATTTGTGTATTTAGGTTCATTGTATATATATATATATATTATATTATTATTAAATTATAGTGGAAATGATAATACAGTTGAAAAAGCATTAGAATTTGTTCATGATAGTTTAACAAATGTTGAATATCTAGATACAGGATGTTATGGTTATGAAGAGAATGAATTATCATGGGTACAAACAGAGAATTACACAAAACTATTAGAATGGTTTCCTAAATTAAAGTATTTATATTTAAAAAATGGCGAAGAACAATCAACAATAGATAGTGGTAATGAATATCCAAACTTATTATATTTTGGAATAGAATCTTGTGGAATTTGTAAAGAATTGTTAAATGGAGTATTAGGATGTAAATATCCTAATTTAATAGAATTAGAATTATGGATTGGATGTGATGTAAGAGGAAATAATACAAATGCTGAAGATTATAAGAATTTATTTGAATGTGTTTGTTGTCCAAATTTGAAGATTTTGAGACTTAGAAATATGGATAATATTGAAGTTATTCTTCCTGCTTTAATGAATAGTCAATTAATGAAACAATTGAGAAAATTGGATTTATCATTTGGAATTGTAAAAGATAGTGTATTTAATATATATATATATAATTGTTTATTTTATTTTAATAGATGATGGATGACTTGTTGAAAGTATTAGAATTCGATAATTTGAAGTGTCTTGTTGCAATGGATTGTTGGTTGAGTGAAGAAAACATTGAAAATTTGATTAATGTATATTTATGATATATTTATTTATTTATTTATTATAATAGAGAGGTAAAGAATTAGACAAGGAAGTTATCGTAAATAGAAGTGATAATATAGATGAAAGTGAAGAAGAAGATGAATATTACGTAAGTGTATCTGAATAATTAAACAATAATTGTTTTTGATTTATTATTGTATTGTTTTTGTGATTGGAATTGGAATTATTTATTTATGATTATATTATAATAATAATAAAGAATTAAATTATAATTCTAATTGATGAACGTAATTAATATTTTTATTAATTCTCTAATACTATGTCAAAAATTGAAAAAGATCTCCATATTATTTAGTTCCATATAAAGAATTATTATTTTAATAAATGGAATTTATGAGTGTTAAATATATATTAATTAATTTAAAACAAATATATCATTAACTTTATAAATGAATTGATTTTGATTGCTTTAATAACTGTTAATTCTTATCATTTCATTAATAAATGATAAAATCATTATTTGGCATTATGATTTATAAGTATAGATAAATTAGAAGAAAGAAAAGAAAAAGAAAAAAGAATTGCGGAATGTGAGGTTCGAACTCACGACCTTAAGATTATGAGACTTACGCTCTTCCAACTGAGCCAATCCCGCTCTGTTAATCTTTTTGAAATACTATGTATAAACTATTGGATTATGAAGTAAAATGAGAAACAACAACAAATAATAGTCAATTCAAATGTAAATTTTGCATAATCAATATATTCAAGCCATCTAACCACCATTTCAAATTATTATTGTAGTATTCATAAATATAACTAACTTTTCCTTTATAATTACCTGGAATTATTCCTTTTGTATGTATTAAGAATGTTTTAACATCACCAGCAGTCATGCCTCTCCAATAAAATATCAATTCATTTTCTTTATTACTATAAGAAGAAATTACATTCAATTCAATCAAATTATTCAATTCACTATCATCAATCACTAAACCACCAGGAATACCAACCATAGCTACAACCATTCCTATTTTTTGATCGTATTTATTCTCAACTCTTATGACTAAATCAACTACTTCATCTTGATATATTTGACTATTTCTTAATTCATACAGCATTCTCACTCTACAATTTTCATCATTATAACTAGCTACTGAGTTATAATGAATTGACAAAGAAAATTTATATATATTTTTAACAACCTGAACTACTTTTATAAACAAGTTCATTTTCATTTTCTTTAACATATTGAGTATAAGGTATTGTTAAAGTAAGTAAAGAATGAGATGACAAATTCGATAATAATTCTACTCCAATCATCTCATTATTGTAATAAGTTTCAATTTTAGGATTATCATTTTCATCATATATTTGTTTTATTCTTTTATAATTCTCATATTCTATCAATACTTTCAATGCTAAAATTGTTGAATGAGAAGATCCAATAATTCCATTATTATTTTTCATATATAAATAATTTATACTTTTATCAACAAATGGAATAAAATTATCAAATTGATTCAATCTCATATATAACAAAATACAAACACAAGTAGCTTCAATTACACTATTTTCACCAGCTGAACCAACGATTGTTTCAAGCCTTCCCATGACTGAACCATCTTCGTTAAATAGTTTTGTTAATAATAATCCCATATTATCAGCATTTTCTTCTTCTTTACTCTCAATATTATCATAAATCAAACCAAGTAATCCAATAATATAACTATTTCTTACATCACTTAGTGAGTTATAATACATCAGGAACTTTTTAGTTATATTGATTTTTCTTTCTTCACTTAAAGCCCAGTATATAAATGCTGTAGTTGAAGAATTACCAACAACTCCTAAAATATCATTATTATTATTATTTGTTATATTAAAATAACCATTATTCAACTGTCTACTTAACAACCAATTCCTTGCTTTTTCTATTATGTTATTATCTACTTTTATTACTGTTTTTAATTCATTTAATACCATTATTCCATAGGCTGTTAATCCTTCATTACTTAGATTTTTTCCAAACCATTCAAATCCTCCATCATTGTTTTGATATTTCAACAATTCATTATAATAATATTCTAAACTGTTAATATTTTCATTCATTACTTTTTCATCACTAATTTTATGCGATTTCATATATTTTAAAAGCAATACTTTTGAATAAATTATATCAGCAATATGTTCAAAACTTACAATTGGTTGTCTCATCAAAGAATCACATGAATTCTGTAATAATGTATATAATGAAGTATAAATATTAGTATTAATGTGAAATGAATCAGCCATAATGTTTTGTGGTAGATTAAATTGAAGTGGAATATCATTACCAGTGTAATTAGTTGCAATTGATAATATTAGTGGAAAACCTTTTGGATAGATGTTTGTTTCACAATATACTTCACCTTTTTCATTTTCATCATCAAAACTTCTGACTTTTATCAATATACCACCTTTTATTGATTTAAATTCATGATTATTATCAAAATTGTCATTCTTTATTGTATTTAAACTATCTTTGTAAATTCCTTTTACTAAGAATGTTTCATTGTGAACACTATCAACTTGAACCCATTCATATTTAGTTTTTTCTATAATCAATCCTCCAGATATCTCTACATCCATTCTCATTTCATATGTGTTAGCTTTACTTAACACAATCACTCCATTATTATCTTCTTTATTCTTTTTTATAGTAACAACAATTCCTACTACATTATCATCAGTTATTTTATCTGGTATAAGACAACTCACTTCAAGAGCTTTTTTACTTTCATTTACACTTTCACAACTAGCAAAACTAAAACATACTCCAATTACCAACAAAATTTTGATTATATAGAAGTTATTGATATTGCAAAGATTACTCTATAAAAAGTAAATCAATTTATAAAAAATACAATTCCTGTACTATTATTACCATATTTTAGATTGCTCATTTATCCAAATTCCGATATGAAAAGAAAATAAACTGCGATGGTAATGAAAGAATGATTTTTGAAAAATGAAAAACAAACCTTTTTTCAAGCTTTTCAATCATTTTTCCTTATTTCTCTTTAAATAAAACAAGAATAACAAATATTTATACATCATGTTAATACATCCTGACAATTTTAAGGATTTATTATATTTATATAATCTATATAGTTATATATATTTATCTCCTTTACTTTACACGCATTTTATCCAAGATTATGAACAATATGATCATTTAAACTCTTAACTTTCTTTGTCTTCCTCTTCATCACCAATCCTTTGAAGAAATCAAATCTATTACCATCTGGATATAACTCTGTTAAATCACCAGTAGCATTAACTCTTGCCAATAAATATCCAGATTCTGTAATACCTTTAATCGTAGCTTTATGAGTACCACCTTCGCCATCACTAATCACAATCTGTTGATTTGTATGCAACCAATTTCTCAAATATTCATCAATAAATGGCTTAAATCCAACATGCTTATACTGAACAAACATAGCAACAAACTCATTCAAAAATCTATCTAATACCATCTCCCTTGTTAGTATAGGAGCATCTCCTCTTGGATATTGTTCCTTTAATAAATCTTGAAGACAGGTAGTTGGTTCACTATTCAGTACATTTATACCTACACCATTTGTTACATCAAATGTTCCATTGGAATACATAGACTGCGATATAATACCACAGATCTTATACACACCTTTAGCATAGATATCATTAGGCCATTTGATTTTAATATCCAACTTTTCACAACCTGGTATATTATGAATTCCTTTGACAACAGCTAGTGATATTAAATATTGTAAAGGTGGTAAGAGACTAGCAGTTGGTATTTCTGACTTATATGAAAACATTAAACATCCATAGGGACTATCCCATTTGTTAGTTCCTCTTCCAGCACCTTGAGTTTGATAGTCAGTTATACACAATAAACCTTGGTTCATACCGTGAAAACGGTTTAATAAAACAGATTGAGTACTGGGTAAGACTGGGTAATATAAGACAGATCTACCGTGAATGTTGGTTTTTAAACCTTCTAAAAATCTTACTATATCAAATGTAGTTTCCTATGTAATATATGATATTTATTATACATGTGATGGTCTTGATTCTTTGTATTCTTTCCATAAAGTCTTCTCTATGGACTTATATCTATTATCGAAATAAAATTAAATTGATTGAAATACTCTGGAAGTGTATAAATCATTGGGACTTTATGAAGAAGTGCTAGTTAAAATTAACTCATAAAGAACAATATACGAGCACTTGTCCTTTTGTTTTCATTCTTCCACTGTGCTTCAATCCTTTTTTCTAACTCATTACGAGCTACTTCCGATGAACATACCTAAAATCAAAATAATTTATTAGTTTTATACCAGAATTGGATGGATCTTGTCTACATCACCCCAATTGTGTGCCTTAGCTTTAAGAACCATCTGTGGTACTCTTAAATTACGCGTAAGTCTAGATATCATTCTAACTTCTAAAACAAAAATGAGAAATTTCCAAGAAAATTCCGACTATTTTTGTAACGACATATTTTTTAATATCGATATATCTCACAAAATACAACGCATATTATTACATTACTTTTGATATAGTAAATAGAACAATAGCACTATTAAAATAATCATACTTTGCTGGTGAATCCTATTTCTCATGATTTGATTGAAATTATTTAGAGAAAAAATAGGAGAGTAATAGATATAGTAAAAAAACTATGATATTACACACTGAATATTAAAGAGAACTTAATTGGGTGTGTTGAGTGTTTTAGTCAATTTTTTCGTACACCAACAACATCATTTGCATCAAATCCGTTTCACTTTTTTAAATTAACTAATGAGTGTGGATGACAGTTCTGGTGGTGGTAACAAAGTTACAAATCATCTGAAGAATGTATTTGTACCTATCAAGAGTGTTGTATCTTCTTCTATTTTTAAATTCTCTTTTTTAGGCAAGTGCTGGTGGTAAAATCTTATCAGATTTTTACCATTTTAACCCATTGACAAGAGTATGTAGATTTGCATTTGAAACAATGGACGATATTTACGATATGGGAAAGAACAAAATGGGAGCTGCCGCCACTGCTGCTACTGCCGGTGTTGCATCATGTTGCTGTTTTTCAGTGGAATGGATCAAGTTAGATATTTTCAGAGACTTCTTTCAAATGATTGGATTGTTATTTGCTAGTATTTCCAACGATGCAATGAAAATCGGTAAATATGTCTGGGTATAATATTCACTAATATTATTTAAATAGGGTAATATTGGTACTTTAATCGCATTTGACTGGGGATTCTTCATCAAGATATCTCAGATATTTATTTATGCAGCATTGGGACTGATTGGCTTTATAGTTGTCATTTTCTATTTATTTTAGCCTATGTAAGTATCAGAACCAATCCTGATGAAATTCGTGAAGGTCATGAAGCGAGAGGATGGGATCAATTGTCAAAGAAGAAATGCTTTACAGTCAAATACATAGGACTAGTAATCACTATATTAATCTCACTTTACCTACCAATATCTCGATCAGTTATACAAATCCTAGTATGTGATTCGACTATGGGACAAGCTTTACACAGGCTTGATGATAGTTTGAACTGTACTGAAGTAAGAGAAGATAATATGGAACCTTACTGGGATTGTAATTGTAAAGATTGGAAATTATATGGATTATTTCAAGTTGCTGCAATTGTTTTATTAGTGATTATTACCGTTGGATTTCCATTATTCTGTGGTTATATTACCTATAGAAATGTTCCAAGAGGTTCTATTGATCATCCTGGCAAAGTATATGATGATTTTGGTAATTTGGTTGATTATACTAATGAAATGTATAAAGATGATTTAATGAATAATCCAAGTCAGAAGAAATGTCCATATCGATTCTTATATTTAGGTTATGAACGAAGATGGGCTTTCTTTAAAACATATGTATATAATAATAGATATATTATGTTTATATTAAATAGATGATGGTAATGAAATTAGTATTAGTAGCTCCAGTTATATTGTTTTATTACAATATTACATATCAAAGTATTGCTTCCTGTGTTGTTGCTTTATTTATGGCAGTAGTGAGCGGAATTTCTGCACCATTTTTAAACGACCAATCAGATAACATGGATTTATCAGGTAAAACGGCTACTTTTTTAACAACATTCTTTGGATTTTTATCTTGTAAAGATATTTGGCCTGGTGGTTCTACAGTATTAGGTATATTAATTAACTTGGTGAATGTTGTAAGTGTTTTATTGATGGTTGTATTTGTCTTGTATGGAATGGCCTGTGTTAGAAAAATCATTAGAAATATAATAAAGACATTAATATTTGAAGATTCAGTAACAGCTGAAATGGGTGGTTCAAAAATCATCAAAAATTGGAATTTAGATAAAGAAATCAAAGTCAGAGTATGGCATAGATTCTGGAACAGTTTAATGATGAATCTTTGTGGTAAAGATGTAATGAACAGAATGGGAGAAATTAAAGATGCAGTTCAACGCTGGGGTGTTGATCTAGTAAGAAATCATGTAGATGGATTAAAAGATCCAGAAGAAGCAGTTAGACGTACATGGGTATTAGATAATTTAGAAGGTGTAGATGTATATTGGACTGAAACTACTAATAATTTAACATGTTTAAGTAAAAGTCATTTTGGCAAATTATGGGTAAATGCTTATCCATTTGTGTGTGTAGTAGTATATGATGATAGTAATGATTATTGTTATGTAAGACCTGAGAATTTTAAGAAATTTGTAGAAATGAATCAAACACCAGATGTTGTTGAGAAGAGAAATATTAGAGAAATAATTAGAAGTTTAGGTAAAGAACAATTATTTGTTGATTTCAATTTTACTGAGACAAAGAGAGTAAGAAAAGCTGTATATAGAACTGATAATGGTAAGACTAAAAAGGATAAACATAATTATGGTAAAAGAGAACTTCAAGTGCATTATAATAAAGCTACTTTTACAGTTAAAGGAAATACTGATTTAGTAATGTCAGCTGGATATAAAATTAAAGTAATGTTGGAAGGTACAGGAACTTGTACAATTGATGGTAAAGTATACGAAGTTCCATGTAAAAGAGAGATTAAAGCTGAAGAATTAGGATTTACTGAAGATTGGAGTATTAGTGAAAAATTAAATAATATAATTTATGATCCAAGAAATGTAGAAATATGGCAAAAAACAATACAAAAGTATAAAGAGGAAGTTAAGAAATATAGAGATAGTTTAAAGAAAGTAAGTGATAAAAAAGAAGGTGTAATTTCAAATAACTTCTGGTTATATGTTTATGATAATTGCACTATCTCTTATGATGATTTAGTTGATTATTTAACTAATAAAGAAGCTAATAAAACTTTACAAAAAATCCCCAAACAACATTTAAAGGGATTACAGTCATTATATAATAGAATTGAATTTGTAACAAGCCATCCTTCAATGGCTTTATGGTATATTTTCTTTGATGAAGTATGGGAATCTAATCAAGATATTAGATGTATTAACAAGAATAAGAAACTATTAGATCCTCGTCAAAAGACTTGCATTTGTTACACTCCATTATCAAGAGAAGAATTAGAGAAAGTATTGAAAGAAAAAGGTTTATTAAAGAGATGGAGATTATTCAGTAAAGATATATTAGATACTTTATATAAAAGAATTGAACAGTTGAATAATGAATTTAAACCAACTGAAAAGGCTGAAGATAATAATAATAATGTTGAAAATCAAAATAATGTTAATAATCAACAACAGCCAGAACCACCAGTTCAATCTACTGAACCAACTATACCTCCTCCATCTACAGCACAAGTTACACAATCTTCTAGTAACAGTGATGTGAATAAAGTAGAAACAACACCAGTTGAACCAATTAGAAATGTTAATGAAGAAAAACCAACAGATGCATCAACAAAACCAGCAGCAGCAGAAGAAGGTGATAAGAAAGAGAAAGAAGGTTTAATGTCAAAGTTTAAATTACCATTTGGTAAAAAGGATGATAGTTCTGCAGTTGAACCAATTAAAGAAGGAGATAAACCAAAGGATGAAGTAAAAAATGAACCACCACCACCTGCACAACCAACAACAACAACAACAGCAACAGAAGAACCAAAGAAAGAAGAAGAAGCAAAGAAGGAGGGAGGATTAATGTCAAAATTCAAATTACCATTCAGTAAGAATGATGAGGTTAAACCAGAAGAAAAGAAGGAAGAAGTGAAACCAAGTGAAGCCAGCACCAGCTGATGCTAAAAAAGAGGAGGTCAAAAAGGAAGAGCCAAAGAAAGAAGGATTAATGTCAAAGTTTAATATCATTGGCAAAAAATAGAATATTGAATTTAATTCTTTTAAGTTTTAGAAAATTCTTTTTTAGGTTGATAAATAACATTTTAACATAGCAAAAATTTAAAAATAAAAACATTCAAAAAATACAGTCGTTACAAAACGAATTTATTCTAGAAACATCGAATTTCATTTCTCAAGAATGAATTGCGCTGGTATCGATTTTGCCTCAGAAAACATCGTTGTTGCAGTAGCATCAACTGAAAGTCCTTATGTTGCTCATCCCGTTAGAGATGTGATAGGAAATGATTCAATACCCGATGTTTGTTCATTTACCAACAGTGCTTTGTATTTTGGTGAAAGAGCATCTCCGTTTTTAACATCCAACCCGACCAACAGCATAACATCTCTACCTTATATCGTAAAATGTAAAGAAAAAGAAATAGAACCAAGATTTATAACATGCTCTCCATCTGATTCAAACGAATCTGTAGAAATTACTATCAAAAATGACAATTTAGTTGATAAAGTAAAGATAGAAACACTATTATCACTATTTATTGATTATGTTATGAGTATTACCAGCACACAAGAATTCTCACATGGTACAGAAATAGCCTTAACGGTTCCAGACAACTATGGTGAAAGAGAATTAAAGATTATCAAAGACACACTCTCTTTGATACCAAAATACAATTTTGTAGTTATTCCATTTAGTGTAGCAACAGCCTATACATATGGAAGTAGATTATATAAAAGTGTTGAAAAGATTGAATCAACTAACTTAATCTTCTTCGATCAAGGTTCTTATTTCACTACAATCAGTATGTTTAATTATAATGAGAATAAATGTACAAAATTATACTCAGAAACATTCTTATTGGGTTGTAAAAACTATGATAATTGTTTATTAGAATATTTAATTAATACTTATCCAAAAATTAACAACCGTATATATATATATATTTATTTATATTATTATTATATTATAAAATAGCCGAAATTTTAACAAACAAAAAGAAATTACTTCGTTTATTCAATTGTTGTGAAAAAATACGAAAGACACTAAGTACAGTGAATACATCTCAAGTTGTATTGGAGAATGTATTAGAAGAAGATGTGAATATCAATATAACAAAAGAAAAATTCGAGGGAATATGTAAAGAGCCAATTGAAACAATGAAAAGTCATTTTAAGACGTTAATTGATAAGATATCAAGTGAAAATATTAATGTTCAATGTATTGAAGTAGTTGGTGGTGGATCAAATATCCTTTTTTTATATTAAAATATAATTTATATATTTTCTTTAATTTTAATTTGTAAGAATTCCATTTGTTAAAGATATTTTAACTTCATTATTCAATCTTCAATTATCATATACATTAGATGGATTATCTGTAATAGCAAGAGGAGCAGCTTCACTTTTGGCTAATGAAAAATCAGAAATAAAAGAGAAATTCATATTAGAAGACTGGAAATTGGAATTACCAGAAAAGAGTAATTTTGATGAAAATGAGTTGAAAAATCAAAAAGAAATATTTGATAAATTAACAAAGAGAAATGAAGAAAAACAAAAGATAAATGAAGCTAGAAATAAATTAGAAGCATTTATTATCAATATTAGACACGATAGTGAAGGAAAATTCAAAGATAAATTACCAACTGATGAAATATTACCAATATGTAATGATATTGAAAATTGGTTGGATGATTCTGATGACTATACACTTGAAGACTATGATAAGAAATATACTGAAATAACTGAACTGTTGATGAATAAATATAAACCATATTATGATGAAATTGAGAAAATTAAAATTGAAAAAGAGAAGAAGTTAGCTGAAGAAGTTGTAAAGAATAAAGATGTATAATATTATTCATTTTATTTTAGACTTCTCCAGAAGATGACCATGATGATCGTAAATTAACAAAACCAGCTCGTATGAGACTAGTAAAGAAGAACAAAGATGAAGGAACAGAATTATTCAAAGGTGGAAATTATGAACATGCAATTGTAAGATATGTCAAATCATTAGGTCATTGTGCCAAATTTTATGATGTTAATGATGAGGATAGAAAAGAAATTGATGAAATTAAATTATCATTATATTTGAATCTAAGTCTCTGTTATATTAAATTGAATTCTTTTGATAAAGCTTATGAGAATACAAAAGAAGCTTTGAAGATTGATCCTGAAAATGTAAAAGCGATGTATAGACAGGCAATTTGTTTAGAAAAGAGGAATGAGCTGAGAGAAGCTAAGAAATTGTTAGATAAAGTGATAAAAGTACAGCCTGAAGATCCAGCTACTTTGAAGTTGATGAAATTGGTTGATCAAAAATTGGAGATTCAAAAGAAGAAAGAGAAACAAATGGCAAAGAAGATGTTTGGATAAAGCAAAGAATTAAGATAAATTATTAATTTTTCATTATTATTCATATTTTTTGTGAGTTGGTAAATTATAAACAAGTAAATGTAAATTACAGTAATATTCTTAAGTGTAAATTGGATTTAAAATGGCAGATCAACCTCAAGAAATAGAGATGCAGGAGAGTATATAATATGTTATATTTTAATAGAGTTGGTTAAAGAAACAATAACAGCAACAGTTGTTGTGGATGAACAGAAAATTGAGATACAACCTCCAGAGGATGAAACAAGATGGGCGCAGCCTACAGCATTACAGCTTAGTGACGATGAAGATGATAAAGGTATTTAATATAAAGTATTAATAAGAATTAGTAGAAGAAGTTGCTTCACCTCCACAAGTCGTTCCTGTTATAACAAACAATATCATAAACGTTAAGCCTTATGCTAAGGATCTTAGCGTAGAAGAAACCATATTAAATTGTATGTTTACACTATTCTATTTAACTTAGTGAAAATGTTTTATATAACCAAGTATGTTATGGAGAGATGTGACAAATATGAAAGAGTGGGAAACTATGAAAGAATAAATAGTGCTACAGGTATACCACTCTACGGTATTGTTCCAGTTGATGAAAATACTGTTTCATCTTTAGCTATATCTCCTATACTTTTTATAACAAAGAATGAAGATAGAAGTTATGAAGTTGATAAAAAGTATCATCGTAAATTTTGGTGTATGTTTAATGAAGGCGTCAGAGTAACAGATGAACCATGCTATTTAGTTCTTGATGGAATGACAAAGAAAGAAATAATGAGAGTAAAAAGAGTGAGCGAAGTGATAAGCAAGAAGAAAATTGATAAAAAGAATGTAATTGTGGAGTATAGATACACATTTGAAATTGGTGATTTAAAACTAATTTTCAAGCCAATATTGAAAGAAAAAAGAAGTAGAACACCGGTTATATATGAGACAACAACAACAGATGATTTAGGTAACACATCGACTAGCGTTGGTATAGATTCAAGCACTCCTTTTGGTATATACAGAGGAGATGAGTTAC
The DNA here is from genome assembly GCA_002245135.1 of Proteromonas lacertae. Classification (NCBI taxonomy): domain Eukaryota; class Bigyra; order Opalinata; family Proteromonadidae; genus Proteromonas; species Proteromonas lacertae. Next base: position 115,902 of record NGBS01000882.1, on the reverse strand, counting down.
TATATTCAAATTTCACAGAAAGGGACGAAATACAAAAAGAAAACAATATCGATTGTTGTGTATGCTGTAACTGTGGTGGAAGTAATGATGATGAAATTAAAATTGAAACTGTAAATACTTGCTGTTGTTGTTGCTGTAACTGTAGAGGTGGAGGAGGCAGCTACTATAGCGGAGGTAGTGCTCCAGGTTTAAGCGCAGAAGGTATGCCTGGTGCATGGATTAATGTAGGTGATAATGTAGGCACTTGTTGTAAACCACCAAGAGGAAGAACTAACACTTTTACAAAGAAAAAGAGTAGAATACTTGGTAGCAATGGACAATCTGTATTATTTATAACAACTCATTCAAGAATGGAAGCTAAAATGTGTCAAGAATTCTTTTCTAATTCATCTTTAGTAGAAATGGAGAAATATGCTGCTTCATTTGAAGAAATTATTGCATTGATATTTTCTCAATTAAATTCTATTCTTTCCGTTGATCAATACGATATTGATAAAGATCTTCCAGAAAAACCACCATGTCCTTGCATTGACTAAGTAAAAAGACTATATCTAACATTTATATCGATTCTTTGTTATTCTTTTCTTTTTATTGAATATTATTGTTAATTTGTTCTCTTCGTATTTACTTAATACAAAAAATTTCAATACATTTTCTATTTCTTATATTTCACTATCTTTAAACGTTGATCTGTAACTAAAAATTGAATATTTAGTTAAGAGGAGGAGGAGGTTGTCCTTATACTTTAGGATGATGCATTTGTTTTATTCCTCAATTAGTTGTTTCAATTATTTCTCCTGATTTAGCTAGTATGCTTGAATGTAATTGTGAAGGTAGTAATAGAAGACCGAATAATTCAAGTGATTATTATAAATATGATATTGATAAAGATCTCCCAGAACCATCACCATCACCATGTCCTTGCACAGAGTGAACAAATTAATTTTTTATAAACGATTTATTCCTCTTATTTAGTGTTCTTTCATTTTTCAAAATCTTTTACTTTGACAATGTCATATTTGTCAATCCAACTGTTGTTTTAATCCTACTTTTTTTCGTTACACAGTATGAATGAAATACCAGGTGGTATAAATTCTACATTAAGTAATAATTATCTATAATATATTCAACATAGATAACCATAAACCATCATTACCAACTTTAGAGGATTGTAACCTTCCTATTCCACAAATACTTACAGCATCAAGAAGTAGTAGATCATCTTCTCAATGTGAATCACCTTATAAAAAGTCTTTGCAATCACCACAAAGAATGAAAAGTATAGTCTATCTTTTAAAAGAATATAGGTATGTTACCAATGCATCCGTCATTTGTTAACGAGAAAATTAGTTGTGCAAAAGACATGTTACTGAGAAGTATTTATAAAAGTAAATAATTCTATAAATAGCCAAAACTTTTTATATTATTGAGAATGAAATTCACACATGCAGTAGATATGAAAAAGTTGGACAGTATCAGAGGATCAAAAGTCCAGGAATAATCTATTCTTATGGAATTATACCAACAACATCTGAAGAAAATCCATTTTGGGGTATTTCGCCTATATTATATGTATATTTTAATATAATATATTCCAATTTATAATTTATGGTAGATTATGAAAAATGAGAATAGATCGTTAGAAATATCTTCTAAGGCAAAGTCATCATGGGTTCACGGATCAAAAGAAATAGTTAAAGTCACAGATCCACCTTATTATTCAGTACTAGATCCAGTAACACAAACAGAAATTATGAAAATTGAAAGAAGTATTTTATTTTTCATTATTTATTCAAAATAGGATTTAAAGATAATCAATTTGTATTTACTATACCAGTAAAAAGTGATGATGAAGGAAGTTGTAACAGTAATAATAGTTTGAAGTTGATCTATGATTTACCAAACTCAGAAACAGTTCATGATAAAATATTATCGCCTATTGAAGTAAATACAAAAAATGAATGTGGAAATTTCAATAATTATTCAATAGAAAATAAAGCAGATGGTTCATTTGTGATAGTTAATAGTAGAAATGAAATATTATATAGAAATTATAATAATAATACATCAGATAAATTATCAATTAGTATTATTAAAAGTGGTAAAAAAACAAAGTTTAAAAAAGAAGCAGGAGAAGGTCCAGATATTGGTATATATGATGTTTTATTACCAACTGAGAAGATTAACAATAATTGGATCAAAACCAATGGTGAATTAGATGACAAAATATTTACATATAAAAGACTGAGTAAAATGATATATGGGGTAAAAGAAAGACCAAATTTGGAGATTGTTCAAAATAAAATATTGGAACAAAAGATTGGACCTCAGTATTATTCTAACGGTATATTAGTGAAGATACTTGGTGATATTGATACATTTGAAGAAATTGTGGCTTTAATAATCTCTCAAATTAGAACAATATGTAAATTTGATGATTATGATATAGAGAATAATAATTAGTTATTATGTATATGTAGTTATATTAGTAGTTCAGTCAGTGAAATAAATATATAATATATAGTTTACATTCTTTTTATTGTGTGTGTTTGTCAGAATAGAATATCAAACCATTTGCTTGAGAATTTAAAATTAAAAACTAAAATTGATGGCTAATCCGTGGTTAGAAGATGATGACAATGATTTAGATGCAGAATTAAATAAATATCACAACCTATTATCACAAAATTTAAACTATCAGTCATCGATTCCAGTAAATATACCATCTCCTCCAAGATACGATCCAAATGAAGTATATTTATGAATTTTTTAATGTAATTAATAATAGTTTGAGAATGATTATTCCTCTACTTTAACAGAATTGATTTCAGACAAAGATTTAACTTCAATTGATAAAATAAAAACAATAATAACATTATATACACAATTTGTTCCTCAAGATATATCAGATGCACTGATATCTTTGACAGATTCTTTAGAAACAGAGAGAATTAATTCTCAACCAACAATATCACATCAACAACAACCTCCTAATCAATATATTAACATTAAGAAGTCATTAAGTAGGTGCTCTACCAATACAATTGACATATTACCAACAAAACTCAAAATCGAAGAGAAAAATACAAAAATGGAAATAAAACATAATAACAATAATAAAGCAACTCAAACTGAAACGAATGATAGTATTAATGATAATAAGGAATATAAAAATAAAGAAAATAGCAATGTTAGAGATAATGAATATATTGAACTTCAAAAAACCTTAAGAATAACAAGAGAAGCATTAGAGAATCAAGATAAAACAATAAAACACTTTTACAAAGTATTGAAAATCAATAAAGAGATAGAAGAGAAAAAATTAGAGATAATGAAGAAGAGAAATATTAACTATTTGAATAATACTATTCACAATAAGGTTGTAGAAGAAGAAGAAGAAGAAGAGAGATATAACATTAATAATAATTATAAACCTCCTTTATATCCAGATTATGATAATAATAATAATTATGATGATGATGATGAAGATAATGAAGGTTATGTAGATGATAATGAATATATTGATGAAACATAATTAATATTTTAATATAATTAATTAATTTATTTATAGAATTATTTAGAAATAAAGATTATACCATTACATCTCATAATTATAAAGAATGATGTAGTTTTTAATATCCAATAAAAATATATAAGTGAATGAAATTATATTACCTCTATATTAGATGGTACAATGTTATTGTATAGTATTGTTTTTCCAAATCAATGTTAGATATAATAGAATATTATTATATAAGTTGTTTCTTTCATATTTTGTTTTTAAAAGAAAAGAGAATCAAATCTCTGCCAAACATATTTAAAACTGTTATTTTTATTTTTTATATTTTATTAAGCAAATGTTACATAAATATAACCAAAAAGAAGTAATATATAATTTATGACATTTTTATAGATGTCTGAGATTAAAAAAGTCTACCAATCCTTCGAACATGATCCATTAACAGTTCAGGACATGGAAGCAGCTATGAAAATGCTTGGTAGAGACCCAGTGGAATGTGAATTAACTGAAATGATGCATGATATTAACTCTAGTGGAAATACAGTTGATTTTGATGAATTTGTCACAATATTATCAACAACATCATGCGAAACAAGTATTATAATATCATATATTAATCTCTAGTGGCTGGTGCAATATTAGAGGCATTGTTAGAATTAGACACAGAAGGAACAGGTTATGTAGGTCCAAAGGCTTTAAGAAAAATGATCACACAAATGGGAGTAGAAATTGACGAAGAGACATTTGATGAAATATTGAAAGAATCTCAAAAGAATGTGCATGGTAAGATTAGTATTCAGAGTTTTGTCACATGTATGGTTGGTGAGAATAGTGGAGAAGCATTGAAAAGAATGAAATCATGTGTTAGTGCAACTCCATCATCAAGAACTTCACGAATGTATTCTGATGCAAATAATGAAGAAGGAGCTTCAGCAGCAAATGTTCCAGAGACAATAGCAGAAGAAGGAAGTTTAGTACAATCACCACATGAAGGAGAAAATCAACAAAATCAACCACAAGAAGAAGAAGTTGCAGGAAATGAAGAAAATACAAATAATAATGAAGAAGAACAACCACAATCACAAGAGGTTGAGAATGAAGGTGAAAAGAATGACAATGGTGAAGAATCGAATGAAGCAGCACCACCTGCACCAGAAGAGAATGGAGATCCTCAACCAGTTGCTGAAAATGAAGAACAACCAACAGAACCAAAGAAAACAACTGTATTAAAATCACCAACAAGTCCACAAGAAGATGAAAATACTGTTACTAATAATTAATAAAACACATTTTAAAAATCTATTTATTATCATAATAATTTATATATTTATTTTTATATATTATAACATCCAGAGTTAATTGCTTCAATTACTTTGTCTGAATAAACAATATGTCCATACATTGAAGGAGTATCAAGAAAATCAATTCTTATTACATTTTCACCAGGTTTAGAAGGTGTTTTTGATGAACTTACTTGTTCTCTACCTTTTCCATATTTAAATTTAATCATTGGAACATAGTGAAATCAACAATTAAGAAATTTGTTTTTTGTAACTTAAAAACGAAAAAAAAGATATTGGTTCTGGTTTATGTTCTGCTATAGATGGTGCGTTTTGTGGTGGAGTTGAAACTGAAGCTGCTGGTGTTGATGTTGAAGATGGAGTAGATGCTTTTGGAGCTTGTTGTGGAAGGTTTTTTGCAGATGCAGCATCAGTTTCTAAAGCACATAATGGTTTACCAACAGTGATTGTATCTCCTTCACCTCCATAGGTCTCAGCTAGAAATCCAGCTTGTGGTGAAGTAATATCAACGCTAACCTATAAATTATAAATTTTATAAAGCTAAATAAATACTTTATCAGTTTCAATTACGGCTATTACTTCATCAGCTTTTACATTATCACCAATCTTTTTAGTCCAAGACACAATTGTTCCATCTGAAACAGAATCACCCAAAGCTGGTAATGGAACTACAACTTTAGCAAATAATGGAGAACTTGTAGAAATATATCTAATGTTATTTATCTATTAAATAATATAGTGTAAAACATTAGATACAACTGGATATTTAATTTGATGAGATGCAAATCTCAATAAAATTGGTAAACGATTCATAAAACCAAAAAATCTAAAATCAGAGAAAACAGAGAAACCGGTTCAATGAAAAAATATTTTTCATACACACAAAAAATAAAAAAAACATAATAAAGACTAAAAATTAGTCGATTTTATAATATAAAGTAAGAACAATATAGCATCACTGTAATTTGGACATATTTTTAGAATTTGTTCAACATTATCAGAAGAGAGTTGTATCATGTATTGATTAATCTCTTTATTAGAATTATCAGGTAATTGATAATACTCTAAAAATGACAAAAAGAACTGAATCAACTGTTCACCATCGAATTTACATCCAATATCACTTCCATACTTCTCATTTAACAGCATTATTTCCTCTGATGTTGGATATCTCATTTCATTATAATAAATATCTAATGGAGACGAAGGTATAATTTTAGTAATATGAAAATTGAAAAATCCTAAAGATTTAAAGAATTTATGTAAAAAGTCATTCATATTCTCACAAAGTGTTGGATTTATTAGTGTATAAGGACTTTCATTCAGATTCTATTTATAAATAAATAAATATAAATATATATATATATATATATATATATAGAATACATTGAAAATTGTGTTTATAGATTTCATATTAATCATATTCTTTGGAGTGATATATTGATTATAATCTTTTGAAGTGATGAGTGAAATAATTGGTATTTCATATTGATAGTTTGAATAGGTTAATTTCATATGGTTATATTTATTGATTATATTTTCTTGTTTTTGAATGTCATATTTATTATTAATGTTATTGCTTGTAGTTGCAGAAATTAGATTCAGTAAAATCTTCAATCGATAATTGATAATTTGGATTACTTGTCTTATATAGATTATATTTATCAATTATCCTTTGAGGATAGTCGTTATTGTTATTTTTCAATACATCTAATAAATCAAACCAATTATTATGTATGTACTGTATCTTTTTCATTATAAACAATACATGGTATTGCTGTATAAACCTAAGATAATTATTTGATGATGATTTTAAATCAATTCTGATTGGATAATACTCTTTTGAATTAATTTCGATTGTTAGAATGTTATTGTATGGTGGTAATATACAAGGAGTCATTAATATTTGTTTAGTACCATCAACATTGGTTATTTGTATATTTATTCTAGTCAATTTCATATCATTCATATCATATAGTTTTAACAATCTATCTTCTACAGCTAATGAATAAAAATGTCTTAATATCTATATAAATAACAAATTAAATAAATATACAATCCCATAACAATCATTATCTCCAATATCATTACTATATATTGGATAAAAGCTAATATATATGAATGCAATATCTTTCATAGAATTACCAAGCGTTTTACCACCTCCACTTAAGAATAATAGCCCAATTGCGTTGTTAATACCACTTAATACACTAAATGGAAAATTAGCCGTTTTAACAATGGCTCGATAGAGTTTGAGTATTTCTAAATCTCCACTTCCCGCCATAACCATAGATAAAGCTGAACTTATAATAGATAAACATTGATATAATATGTGCAAATCAGAACGATGAAAATCACTACATAATTGAGTATATATCCAAGTTAATTCATTATATAGATAATCTCTAACTGTTTTATTAAAAGAACCACTATATTTCAAGCCAAATAAAAAGCATAATCCACACTTCGTATATAAATAAATACTTCGAATTATATCCTTCTCGTAATCATTATATTCACAATTGAAATTATTCAATAATTTTGAATAAGATTCAGTAATAATAGAAGGAATAAGTGAATCTATAAAGTCATTATCATTTATGCATATCCTATCCCATTGTACTAAACCAGATGTAATAATATATAACATATAAAAATCATTTCTTAATAACATATAACCTTTAATAGTATGTGGTAAAGATAAAACTTCAATTATTGAATGATTAAATGAATTGAAATAAATCAATCCAATTGCCATTAATGCTGCAGGACATGTATTATTTATATCAGGATATATATTATTATTAATTTGACATAATCCATCAATCGGATATTTATCTATATCATTTCCATCAATATTGTTACTAACTCTATTATTATTAACTCCATTATTACTACTTATTCCAATAGAATTTCGATTGGATCTATTACTATTATTAGATGTTAGTGAATTACCATTAACATTTGTTGGTTGTATTTTACCTTTTACATAGTGTATTAATCTTGATTCTAAGTGTAAATCTGCAAATTGATCTATTTGTTCTTTATTCTTTCCACTTCCCAGTAATGTTAATCCTAATGATATACCACAAGCTAATGAGTATGCAGCTTTCTCTGTACTTGTATTTGGATCGGGATCTCGTGATATTTCAGTTATTATAAACTCTACTAAAAATCGAGTATGAGTTTGCTATATTATATAATAAATAATGTTTATACAAAATAAAGTAAACCTAATCCAATAATTGCACTCATTTTAGTTTTTACTGTTAATGATATTAATGAACAATGAGATAGAGATGGTAAATGTAACATAAACGATGAAGTTAATCTTTTATCTTTTGTTCCTATATAACTAGCACCTAAGCCTATCAGTAATGAAGTCATAAAATATGGATCTCCTGAGTTCAAATAACAATAGATTTCATATCTACTCAACAATTTCAAATATCCATTCAAGCCAAGCCCACATAACAAACCTGCATGTTTGATTTTGTTTAGTTCCGTTGATTTGTTATTGAATAATATCCATGATGATGTTATTTTGGTATGTTCATTGTGTATTATACTCAGTCCAGTGTTTAATCCTAAGTAAAAATATGGTAAATGTAACAATTCTAACGAATATTGTGGATCTAATACAACTTCTTCACCATCTTGCGAATAAGCAGTGAGTGGTAAATCAGGAACTACAATTTGACTGGATGCTGATACATTAATTGTTGAAAATTTAAAAATACCTTGACCAATTATCCTAGCAAAGTTATTATGGATTGCATTGAGTGTATATAATTGTGCACTTTCGGCTGGAGGTGGATAAGTTAGTGTACAAATATCTACACTTTTATTATACTTCAATATTCTAGTTGTTTTGAGTAAATCACATATTTCAGTAACTCTTTTATCAATTGGAAAGTAAATTTCCGAAAGAACAGAATCTATTGTAGTTAAACCATCAATATCATTGGGCAACAATAATATAGACGAATATGTTGATTGTAATAATATATTATTATTATTTGAAGTAATAGAAGAAGTATTATCTTTTGGATTATACTATTGATTATATATTATATAGATATATACTTCATTCATAATCGTATCTGGTCTTTGTATCATTGATTTCATATCCAATATTATATTTGTATGATTATTAGGGTTATTTTCATAATATAATATAATATTCATTATTGGTAATGAAATAGATGGAATTATTGATTCTATAATATATCTATTTAAATCAGATGATTTTAAATATTCAAATATTTCAGGAAGTAATGAAAATGTTTTACTTGGTTTGTTGAGTAACAAATATAATGGAATTAATCTATATAATATTGACCAAGATTCACTTTTATATTTCAATGGAAATATTTCTTTATAATTCTTTATTGTGATTGTATTAACACACCAAATTACAGTATCTGGAGGTGTAGGTGGTATAGACTTTAAAGAAATATCACTAATAATAAACTATATTAAATATATATATATATATAATTATACTGCTTTTTGAATGATATGATTTGATTTTCTTTGATAATAATTACTATAAACCATATTATTCATAGAAAGAGATAATATTTGTAAGAAATCAACTATTCTATTATATTCATTCTGATAATTTAATTGAATATAGAAATCTTCACTTATATAATGAAGTGATAAGAATATTGAATCAAAATATAATTTAATAAAAGAAGTGGATTTATTTGTATTTGATAATAATGTAATATTCTTGGATGTTAGTATTTCATATAACATATTGTTTGTTATATTGTGGTTATTTGTAAATTGATTATTATTATATATCATTCTATCAAATTCACTTATTCTATTGTTATTAATATTCTTATTAACAATTTTAACATTTAATATCTTCAATATATAACATTGAAATATATCCCAATCTGTATAGTTATTATTATTATTATTATTATATAACAAGTTCAATATATCCATATGAATAATAAATGCAATATCATTGGACAATAAATCATATAAAGAATATATTATTTTATTAATAAGATAATCATTTGTATAATAATTTTTAATATTACATAATTCTTTTAACTTATTCTCTATTATCACTATTTCTTTATTTTCTTTGTTATTACTGCAATTATTATTATTTATACTATTTTCATTGTGTTTATGTATTATCGTTGCACAAGTTAATGGCATATTACTTAAAGGTTGAATGGATAAGATCTGAGTTGATCGCATTAATGGCAATATAAAAATAGATGAGTTATTTTTATCTTGTTGAATGTATAGATAAGTATTACTATTATCGTCAATAAAGTAATATTTTGACATTAAACTGTAACTTATTGTATTGAATGTACCGCGCCATAAGAAGTTAAAATACACTTCTGATGTGATTAAATTTGTATCTATTGACATAGATGAATTAGTTTTAAATTCAGTAAATTCATCGTTTTTGGTATATCTGAGAGTCCATAGTGAATAATATCTTGTCTTTATATTGTATGATAAGACTAATGAAAATGGAGTATTGACTGTACATATATACTCACCATTATCAGTTAGAAAATCTGATTGAACTGGATTTCCATTTGCAGATAAAAATGATTCATGAGATATTGGTTTTAAGTCTTCTAATGGATTTACAAGGCTTACATACATGGGATATTCAAATTCGTCTGTCACAGTCTTGGAGAGAGTATCAGTACCTCGTTGAAATATTAATCCATTTTTAAATGAGAATACTTTAGCCATAGGGCACGGGAATGGTATATCAAAAACATCACCTTTACCATCAATTACTGTTGCTTTATATTTGCTCAATTGACATTCACAGTCATTCTCATCTCCATTCAAAACTAAAATGAATTGTTTGAATAACTCTATCACCTTTGATTTCTTTTTTCATTTTAAAATTTAAAAATCCTCAAGCTTATTCGAGTTTTAGTTTTTTATCATCCTCTTTTTCTCATTATATATAATGTCTAATACTACAGATCCTCTTGCAAACCAAAAACATGGAATGAATCCACAAAATTTAGTATTTATTTTCTTTTTATTGATTATTTAGATGGAAAAGATCCTTCGTTTGAAAATATATGATTGTCTATATTGGAAGGAAGACTGTTTTGGACTTACTGCAGAAACTTTAGTAGATAAAGCTATGCTATTAGACCATATAGGAGGTACCTTTGGTGGTAATAGGAAACCTACACAATTTATATGTTTAATATTAAAAATGTTACAAATTCAGCCTGATCCAGAAATTATTCTAGAATTTATAAAAAATGAAGATTATAAATACGTTAGAGCTTTAGGAGTTTATTATTTACGATTAGTTGGAAGGCCTATTGATGTTTACAATTATTTAGAACCAATATATATGGATTTTCGTAAGTTAAGGTATAGATCTCCAAATGGATGGAAAATAATTCATATGGATGAATTTATAGATGATTTATTAAAAGAAAAAATCGTTTGTGATGTTACTTTACCCCCAATTATTCCAAGAACTATATTAGAAGAAAGAGGTGAATTAGAAATGAGAAAAAGTCTTTTAGATGAAGATGAAGATGAGAATGAAGGAAATAAAGATAATGAAGATAATGAAAAAGATGAAAATATGAATCAAGAAGTGAATATAAAAGAAGAAGAGAATAATGAGTAATGTATAATATTTTATATTTATGTTGAGGTGTTTATATAATATAGTATAGAAAATGTATTTTAAATAAATTGAAATCGGGGATTTTTTCGAATTTTTTTGTTCCCACTCTTTTTTCATTTTCAATTTTTTTCTTCTTCCTACTTATTTATTTATAATGATACCTTATTTAATTGGAGCAGGTGTAGTTGGTTCGTATGTTATATAGAATATATAGTTTAGAATATTATATTTTTTAAAGAAGAGGCGCAACAACAAAGAACTAGGTAGAAGTTTATCAGATGGATTTGCTATAGGTGTATATTCAGATTGTCCTCCTAGTGGAGCAAATGAAATCAATAATCAAAGAAGGAGTGTAGATGTATTATTTATCATATTTATTTATATTTAAATAGGATGGAAATAATTTATATCAACATTATCCTTCGCCTTATGAAGCAGCAACAGATCAACTTGTTTATAATCCTTATTTTAACAAGAATAAAACACCTAGACCTCAGCTACAACCAGTACAACCTCAGAATAATCAAATAGTCCAATTTAATCCTAATCAAATTAATAATCAGCCTCCAATCGCAAGACAACCAATGGAATTACCTTTAATACCTCAGTATCAGCAACAACACCAACACCAACTGCAACAACACCAACAAAGACCAATTCAACCACAGCAGCAACAACAACCTTTACCTCAACCACCAATTCAACAACAACCTGTAAAATCAAAACAAACATATAATCCAAATCCTCAACTTCCACTGCAGTTAAAACCAGTAATGCAAATCAAATCACCATTTCAGCAAAACCAATCACAAAATCAACAAGTAAAGAATAACAATCCTATACCACTTCTTCCTCTGCCAAATAATAATAATTATAATTTAATTCCACCACCACCACCATCTATAACAATACAAGAAATTAAAGCCAAAAAAGCGCCAATCATAATCAATAGGTATTTAAATGCACCAATACATCCGCTTCCGCTTCCACTTCCACAACAACAACAACAACAACCAAAACAGCCATTACAACATTTGCAACTTCCACTACAACAAAATCAAAATCAAAAACAATACCAATCTCCAATCAATAACAATTATGAAATAAAATATTCCGAATTATCATTTGGTAAATGTTTAGGTGAAGGAGCATTTGGTCGAGTATATGAAGGAAGATGGAATAACAGTCCAGTTGCTTTAAAAACATTAATATGTAACTTAAACGAATCTACAGTGAATGATTTCAAAAGTGAGATTAAAGTATTATCATTATTAAGACATCCGAATATCTGTTTATTTATGGGTGCTTGTACTGTATCTCCTCATTTTGTGATAGTTAGTGAATTAATAAAGAAAGGTTCTTTATGGAATTTACTTCATGATTATAATATAGAGATTGATATGAAATTAGTAATAAAACTAGCCTTAGGTACTGCTTATGGAATGAATTATTTACATACAAAGAATCCACCTTTAATTCATCGTGATTTAAAAAGTGCGAATTTGTTAGTAGATGATAGTTATAATATAAAAATAAGTGATTTTGGTTTATGTCGTGTAAGAGCTTATAGTGAGACAATGACTGGTAATTGTGGAACTTATCAATGGATGGCTCCTGAAATATTGAAGAATAGTTATTATAGTGAAAAAGCTGATGTATATAGTTATGGTATAGTAATCTGGGAATTAATCAGTCGAGATTGTCCTTATAATGGTTTAGATGGAATACAAGTGGCAATAGGAGTATTAAACGATAAAATCAGACCAAATATTCCTGTAAATTGTCCTTTAAATTATAAAGAGTTGATTTGTAAGTGTTGGAATGATGATGCGAATGTAAGGCCTTCCTTTAGTGAAATAATAAAAATATTAGAGAAACTGAGATATTAAATATATTTAAATTTGTTTGTGTTTGGTTGAATAAAAAAAATTGAAAAGAAAAAGAATAATACTTCATTTCCTCTGAAATTCCATTTAATTTTATTCTTTTGATAAATGAAAATGTTACTAACGTGATTTCACGTTCATTATTGTATATCATTTACTTTAAGTCACTCTCATCATATTTCATTCGATCTATCATCATATTTTCTTTATATTTCAACGCTTTCTTCATTAAAATCGTCATTTCATAGAGTTTAATGATTTTTCTCTCATTTAACTCCTTTACTTCATAAATCTTCTTTGAATTTCTCACAACCATTTCTTTCACTATCTATTATCATATTAGTATTATTAAAAAAACACTTCTATATTCTATTGTTTCATCATCTCTATCTCTTTCATTTCACTTGAAATACAGTATAATGGTGTATTAACTTGTATTATGAATAGCGGAAGGATTGGAATAGATTTAGGAACTACTTATTCATGTTGTGGAGTTTTTAAGAATAATAATGTAGAGCTCGTTTCATATAAAACAGGTATGAGGACTGTTCCTTCTCATGTTTACTATAATCCCAAAACACCAGAAATTGTTGTTGGAAGTGCTGTAATAAATAATATATCATCTATTGGACATGATGTGTTCGACTCAAAACGTTTTATAGGTAGAAAATTCAGAGATTTAGAAATTCAAGAAGATATGCTCCACTGGCCATTTAAAGTCGTTGAAGGAGAGAATGGTGAACCATTGGTTGAATTAGAGTACAATAATAGAACTGTAAAATTAACAGCAAATGATATATCCACTGAGATATTAAAGATAATAAAATATACAGCTGATGTATACTTAGGTCAAGATCCAACCCAACCAACAGAAGCAGTGGTAACAGTTCCTGCTTATTTTAACAATCAACAAAGACAAAATACAATAGAAGCAGCTAGAAAAGCAAATTTAAAAGTAATCAAAATAATCAACGAACCAACTGCAGCTGCAATAGCTTATGCACATCAATGTATCGAACGAGGTGGAAATAAAGGTCTAGAGAATTTATTAATTTATGATTTTGGTGGTGGTACATTTGATGTTTCAATAATCAGAATAAATTTTGAAACAAAAATAATAACAGTGTTAGCTACAGGTGGTGATTCACATTTAGGAGGTGAAGATATTGACCAAAGATTAGTAGAATATTATATTAATGTATATAGAAATAAAACAGGAAAAAAAGTTAGTGATAGACAACAATTTCAATTGAAAAGAGCATGTAATGAAGCAAAATGTTTACTGAGTGGTGAAAATATTGATGAAGTTTCAGTTAATTGGACATGTTTGGAAGATGAAGAGATTGATGATTTATTAACATTATCATTATTAAGTCAAGTAAATAAAGATATATATGAAAAAACATTGAGTATTGTTGATGATGTTGTTGAAGATTCAGGATTAGAGAGAGAGGAAATAAAATATATTGTATTAGTTGGTGGATCAAGTAGAATTAAAAAAGTACAAGAATTGATAAAAGAACAATTTCCAGAAAAGACAATTGTATGTAGAGATATAAATCCTGATGAAGTAGTTGCATATGGTGCATGTTTATATGCTAATATAAATAGTATGAGATTTGACGTTAAAGATGTAATTTCACATACAATATCAACTGATATTGTAAAAGATGATGAGATTATATTACATCCACTGATTAAAAGAAATACTCCAATTCCATTTATTAGTAAAGAAGCTATAAAATTTGCTAATGCTGATGATGGATCTGATCGTATTGATATAAGTGTATTTGAAGGTGAAGGAAAATATCCAAACTGATGAAAATGTAAAACAGTTGGATAGTAAACCATTTTATATTTCAAAGAAAGATGTTAAAGCTGGTTCATACATAATTGAAACATTATATAATGTAGATGAAAATGGTATTTTAACAATCGAAGTGAAAGATAGACAAGAAAATGGTAGAAAAGAGATTTTAGAGATAAAATTGAAGTAAATAATGACAATATAAATTTAAATGCTTTTTAATACTAATCTTAATAGTTTTTGAGGTATAATAATTATTATAATAGATTATATTTAAAAATAAAAAAAGTGGGGAAAAAAAGTATTAAAAAACAAAAAAACATAAATTATACTCTATAACTCACTTTTTATATCTCTTTTTATTTGATATATTATTCTTTCTTTCTTTTTAACCCATTCTTCATATTCTCTTTTCTTTTTCTTTAATCTTTCATATCTAAGTCTTTCTTTATCATTTAGATATTTATTATTTAATTTAGCTAATTCTGACTGTATTTTATCATATTCATCTATTTTCTCTTTCCATAACAACAATAAAGCTTTCCTAACATCTTCATCGATCACATCATATTTTACTTCATTATTATCATCGTCATTTTCTTCAGCAACATTTCTTCTAGACAGTTTTGGAAGTATGTTGAATTTATATGGGTTAGATAATCTACAAGGAGTATATTGTCTAACTGCAGGATGATAATCAAAAGGATGATTTGATTGACATATATTATCATTATAGTTATTATAGAAGTCATTATATCCATTCAAATGATTTAGAATTGGACTGTTTCTTACAACATTCTTATACTCACCATTAAATACATTACCATAATCATTTTCAATATTATTTCTTCTTTTTCTTCTTATTTTACTTTTCATTATCCATATTTTAGCATATTTTACTGCTAAGGCGTATTTATGTTCATTATAATCTATTCTCTTCTTTTCATTATTCATAAACAATTTAATCTCTTTTTCCATTTCTTTTTCGTGATATAAATATATCAACATACATCCTTTCTGTTGATAAAGATTCCTATGGATTATTAATGCTTTTTCTGTACATTCTTTTGAAGTTAATTCTGCTACACATAATAATTTCCAATTGATAAAACACCTTCTCTTGAGACTCTTTTCATAATGATATTCTAAATCTTCTCTTTCTTTTTGTCTTTCTTCTCTTTCAATTCTCTTTAGTTTTGCACTATTTATATATAATAATAAAAAATAGAATATAATAATATACTATTTCAACCAACTCTGTAATAATCTACGAATCTTTTTACCTTGAAGAATTGCTTTTCCTATTCTATTTCTTCTTACTTTATACACCTCTCTTTTCCATACATATAATATTTTTTTCATTATTTTTGTTTGATAGTGACGAATTGCTTCAATTCTTTTATGTTTTTCACATATTCTGTTTCTATAGTAATCCATCCACATATAAAACACATTTTCCATTATAATTATATTCTTTTTCTTTATAAACTTATCTGCTTTAACTTCATTGTTTATCCTTTCATTCTTCAGTAATTGAGTTATTCTATACCATTCTAATAATATTTTACTTTTTATCTATGTATAAAATATCCAATATTTATACTAAATAATAGTGTTTTATTGTTATTATATTAATCTTTTTTGATAACTCCAATCTTTCTTTTAAATACCTTATAAATCTCTTTTTAGAATAATATGAGTGATTTTTAAGGAAGTGTTTTGTATAAGATTTGTTTAACTCGTTATTTGATCTTCTTTTTTCCATTTTATTATATAAATTATGTAAATATTGCCTTAATTTATAATTCCTATAATAATTAACAACTACTTTCTCATTATATTCTTTTTCATGTCTGAGAGCTATATATATTTTCCATTGGTTGTAATATAATCTGACAAATGGAATTGGAAAGTAGTTACTAAGAAAATAGAAAATGCAGTTATATATACTCATTATTTTTATTCTGTTCTTTATATTCTTGCCATTTATGAAAGTAACGTATGTACAAAACCCTTTCTCTGAAAGCATCGGCGTATATTTCTTTTTTTTCAACAACTGTTCCTTTTTTACTTTTCCATAAATCAAAATATTTCTTTATTACACGTGAATCTCGATAATTCTCTATTATACTCACTTTTCTAGAATTAGCCTTTCTTTCTATCACATACATCTTCCATTTCTGCAAATAATAATCCAAGAATAGATTCTATCATAGTTATATCTTAAATAATACATCAGATAAGCTCATCTAAACAAAACAGCCAAAAATCATCAAGCTTACCAAAATAAGAATCAAGCCTATATGCAATTTGTTATAATATTTCATAAACCAAACAAAAATATTATAAAATTTATAAATTACAACATTTAATTCTATAAAGACGAAACAATTTACAGTGGTTCTACAGGTATATCACCAGTCATTATTGGAAGAATGTTTTCTTTGTTTAACTCAGAAATCATTGCTGGTGATGTTGATGCTAATGGTGATGTTGTTGATTTATAATAATTATTATATAATTTGACTAACTTTCCTTTCAACAAATTAATCAATTCGTTTTGTTTTCTCACCTTTTCAATAAAAGCAGCTAAATTTGTTTCGGCCAATAACTTTTCCTTCTTATCTGTTAAATCTTTAACTTCATTTTTATAATTTTCAATCTTTTCAGTCATGCTATTAACATTATCCAATAATTCTTCTTTCAATGTTTCTAATTCTGTTGTATCTGATAATATCTTTTGATTTTCATTCTTTCTTAATTCAATATCATATAATAATGTTTGTTTATTATTTTCTAATTCATCTATTTCATCAATTAATACTTCTTTCTCAGTTTCTTTCATCTGTAAGGATATTTCTAATTTGTTGTATAGTTTATCTATTGATTCATCCATCATATCAATTATATTATCACTAATTGTTGTAAATGATGCGATATTTGGTATAATACTAATCATATTATCTGATGATGATGTTATAATGCATTTACTGTTATTGTTCTCAATAATATTGACATTTTCATTCATAGTTATTGTATTACTATAATCATATATGCTATTTACTATTGGATAGGTTTTAATATTATAATTTAAGTGTAAATTATCCATCAAGTTAACACTGTTGTTCATACCATCTACTGACATAAACATTGAACTATAATAACTATATAAATCAGTTAAACTATCATTATTATCAGGTAAACCTTCACCAACCATAACAGCTGATAAATCATTACCATTATTATTCATATTTCTATATTTATTAAGATCAAGATGTAAAGTTATTGCATCACCAGTTATTAGTTTATTATTTGTACCATATGATGTTATTATTGTATCTTTATCATTATTAGATGATTCTAATTGATTGATCATTTGCTTTAAGTTATTAATTTCTATTTCTTTGTTATTTAATAAAGTCATATAATTCTGTTCTTCATTACATTTCAATTCACTCATTTCATTTAATTCTTTTTCTCTATTCTCTAATACTTGGTTCAATAATATCAAATCTTGTTCTAAACTGTATTTCTCTTTAGTTAATTCATCAATTGAGTTTTCATTCTCTGATAATTCTTTGCTTAATAATATTAGACATGATTCATAATATGGTAATTCATCTTCTCTCATCATTTCTAATTGGTTGATTCTTTCACTTTGTATTTCTATTTTGGATTTATATTCATCTTTTTCTAGCTGCAAATTGATTATTTCATTTGATTTGTTTACTATTTCTCCCATTAATTCATATTGTCTTGCATTCTGAGAGTCTATTAAAGACTTCAATTTATTTGAAGTTTCTTCTTCATCTTGTATTTTAATTTCATTTATTTTATTTTCTAATTCTTCATTAGCAAGTTTCATTTCATCATTTGTATTTGCTAATTGTGAGATTTGTGATTCTAATTCTTTCTTTTCTTCTTTTAATTTTTCATTTAATGATTCTAAATTGAATATTTCTTCTCTTGCATTGTTTAATTTGATTTGTTTTTCTTCTACTATTGATTGATATTCTGCTCTTTGTGATTCAATATCGTTTATCAACATACCAATTTGTTCAGATTTCATATTATTATCATTATTCACCTCATTATTATTGTTTGTTAATTCTAATATTTCATTTTTTAACATATTTATCTCATTTTCCATACTTTCTTTATTCTCATTATATTCATAATCCTTTTGATTTAATTGGTTGTTTAGTTTACTTATTTCATTAGATAAATATGTTGTATCATCTTCATATTTCATTTCACTCATATTTAATTGGTTCATTAATGCTTCATTCTTATCACTAACTGTATTTAATAAATTATCAATCTTATCTTTATTGATTAATAAATCATTATGTCTCTTTTGTAAATCATTAAATCTATCTGTTAGTTCATTGATTTCATTATTTCTACTAGTAATATCATGTTGATATGATAATATATTATCTTGTAATTCCTGCATTGTCTTATCTTGGTGTTCAACTTTATTGCTTAATTCTGTTTTTATTTCATTCATATCTTCTATTAATACATCATATTTGCTTTGCAATTCATCATTTTCATTCATTTTTAATTGTAATTTATCTTTTAAATCAGCTGCCACTTCATTTAGATATGTTGATTTTTCATCAAATTCTTCTTTTTGTTGTTTATTTGATTCTTCTAATTGAGATATTTCCTCATTTAGATTAGTTATTCTTTCATTTTGTGATGTTATTTGTTGTAATAATTCTTCAATATTCATTTGATTTGATTCAATTTCCATATTCTTCTTGATAATTTCCTCATTTTGAGTATTAATAGTGTGAGTTGATTCTTCTATTTCATTGTTTAATGATTTTATTTCTTCATTTTGTTTGTTAATAGAATTGATCATATTCATTCTTTCATCTTCATTATTCATCATTTCAGTGTTAATATAATAGTTTTTATCCTTTAATTCTTCTTCTAATGAGTTGATTGTAGTTTCCATATTACTAATTTCACTTTCTAATTCATTTATTCTATTGTTTAATTCAGTTGATATTATTTCTTTTTCTTTATTCATTTCTTCTATTTGATTATCTTTATTCTCTATTGTTGCTGTTTTATCACTCAATTCATTTGTTAATCTTTCAATTTCTTGGTTTAATAGTAATAAGTTGTTGTTATTTTCTACTTCTTTTTCTTCTGTTAAAGCAGTCATTTCATCAATAATACCATTCAATTCAGATACTTTATTTTCTATTTCTTTCTTTTCATTCATCACTACTTCATTTTCTTCATTTTTCTGTTGAATTGAAGTTTCTAAACTATTATTCTTTTCTTCTAATTCTTTTATCTCATTTTCATACTTTTCAATCTTCTCTTGTAGTTGAGATATTACTTCTCCATTTTCTTTAATTGCTTTGTTTAATGCTTCTATTTTCATTGTATTTTCATTATTCTGTTCAACACTTTCTTCTTCCAATTGATTCTTTTCATTGATAATCTTTTCATTTTCAGATATTTTCTCTTCTAATTCATTCTTTAATTTCTCATTTTCACTTTGAGATTGTTTTACAGATTCTATAAGATTTGTTACTTGTTTTGATAAACTATCTACATCACAATCTAATAATGATTTACTCTCCATTTCTGAATCTAATTTCATTGTTAATTCTTCTTTGTCTTTTTCTAAACTCTTTACTTTCATTTCTAAGGTATTTTTTTCTTTCATTATTTGTTGCATTTCTTCTTCTTTTTCTTCTATTTCAAGTTTCTTTTCTTCTAATTCATTATTAATCTTCATATTATCATTTCTTAAAGTCTTTATTTTATCTAAATATGAATCAATCTTATCTTGTAGTGATTTAATTTGGCTTGTCAATTGCTCATTTTCATTGGTCAGATTATCTATATCATATTGATGTGTTTGTGATTTTTGATTCATTTCTCTTTGATGCATTTGATCATTGGATTGTATCTTTTGATTTAATAGTTTAATTTCATTTTCTAAGTTACTGATTTGGTTGTTTAAGTCATTACATTCAGTTGTTTCTTTATCTAATGATAATTGTAAATCGTCAATGGATTTATGATTATCATTTATCTCATTTTCTAATTCTGATATTTTGTTGTTTAAACTATTCATTTGACTGTTTTTCTCTTCTATTTCTTTCTTCATTTCTTCAATATCACTTGATTCATTACCAATTATCACCTCCTTTTCTTCAATAGTGTTCTTTAATTCTTCAATATTCAACTTCATATCGACAATTTCATTTCTCATTTTTTCATTTTCTTCTTCTTTCTTAATCATTTCTCCATTTACTCTATCTAATTCTTTATTCAATAAACTTATGTTGTTGTTGCTTTCTTCTAATTGTGAGTGTAAATCAGTTACTTTATTGTTTAATTCAGAAGTTTGTTTTGACAATTCTTCATTTAATTCTGTTAATTGATTCTCTTTCTCTTCTATATTCAATCTCATTTCTTCATTATTTAACTTCATTTCTTCTAATTCATTACTTAGTTCATTTGCTCTATTGGTTAATTCGTTTATACGATTGTTTTTCTCTTCTTTTTCTCTCTTCATTTCGTCTTCTTTATCATTCAATTCACCATTTAATCTTTCTAATTCTTCATTTAATAATGATAAACTGTTTTGGTTTTCACTTATCTCATTATCTAGTTCTTTGATCTTATTATTTAATTCATTCTCGTTTTCTTCTTTTAATTTCTTTATTTCATCCAAATCATTACTTTGATTGCCAATTATTATATCTTTCTCTTCTAATATGTTGTTCTTTTCTTCTATTTCTTTCTCCAATTCACTGATCTTGTTTAGTTGAGATGATAGTTCATCATTCAAATTCAATTTTTCATTATCTAACATGGATTTTACTTCTCTCTCATTTGATAATTCTCTTTCTTTTTCATCTAATAATGAATTTAGATTATCTATTTCTTGATTCAATTCATTCACTTTATCTTCTTTTTCTTTCTTTATACATTCTATATCATTTGATTGATTTCCAATTATCACTTCTTTCTCTTCTATATTCAATCTCATTTCTTCATTATTTAACTTCATTTCTTCTAATTCATTTGATAATTCGTCTTTTTCATTTGTAATCTTTACCAATTCTTCATTTAAGGAAGATAAATTGTTTTGATTTTCATTTATCTCATTCTCTAATTCACATATTTTGTTATTCATTTCAGTTAATTGACTGTTTTTCTCTTCTATTTCTTTTTTCATTTCTTCAATATCACTTGATTGATTTCCAATTATCACCTCCTTTTCTTCAATTGAACTCTTTAATTCTTCTATTGCTTTAGCCATTCTATTTTCTTTTTCATTCATTTCCATTATAACAGTGTTCTTTTCATCTGTTAAGCCTTGTATTTTTGATTGTAATATGTTAATCTGTTCATCAGATTCTAATCCTAATTCATCAATCTTTAACTCTTTCTCTTTCATTTCTACATTCAGTTTTGATATTTCATTATTCAACTCTTCATTTTGATTTTCTACCATTTGTAACTTTTGAGATATTTCTTCAATCTTATTATTTAAAGAGTTATTCATATTCTTTAATTCAATATTCTCATCAACTGATCTATTTAATTCATTAGTAATCTGTTCATTTTCCTTTGATATATTGGATAGTTGTGATTCTAAAGATGATAATTGATTCTTTATCATATCTATTGTGTTATTTCTTTCATCAAGTTGTTGTTGATGTTGTATATTCTGTTGTTCACTATATATCTTTGTTTCTTCATTAGCTACTTGTAATTGAGATATTTTATCTTCTGATTCACTTAAATGATGTTTTAATTCTTCATTTGATTGTATCATATTGTTTAATTCGTTTGTTGTATTTTCTAAAATTGAGGATTTATTATTCAATTCACCATTTATTCTTTCTAATTCTCCATTTAGTAATGATAAATTGTTTTGATTTTCATTGATTTCATTCTCCAATTCGCGTATTCTATTGTTTAATTCATTAATATGGTTGTTTTTCTCTTCTTTATCTTTTCTCATTTCTTCAATATCACTTGATTGATTACCAATTATCACATCCTTCTCTTCCAGTGATAGTTTCATTTCATCATTGTTCAATTTTATTTCTTCTAATACACCATTTAATCGGTTTAATTCTTCATTTAATTCATTTTTATTTCTTTCTATTTCATCGATTGTATTGTTCTTTTCATCTATTTCTTTCTCCAATTCACTGATCTTGTTTAGTTGAGATGATAGTTCATCATTCAAATTCAATTTTTCATTATCTAACATGGATTTTACTTCTCTCTCATTTGATAATTCTCTTTCTTTTTCATCTAATAATGAATTTAGATTATCTATTTCTTGATTCAATTCATTCACTTTATCTTCTTTTTCTTTCTTTATACATTCTATATCATTTGATTGATTTCCAATTATCACTTCTTTCTCTTCTATATTCAATCTCATTTCTTCATTATTCAGCTTCATTTCTTCTAATTCATTTGATAATTCGTCTTTTTCATTTGTAATCTTTACCAATTCTTCATTTAAGGAAGATAAATTGTTTTGATTTTCATTTATCTCATTCTCTAATTCACATATTTTGTTATTCATTTCAGTTAATTGACTGTTTTTCTCTTCTATTTCTTTTTTCATTTCTTCAATATCACTTGATTGATTTCCAATTATCACCTCCTTTTCTTCAGCTGCATTCTTTAATTCTTCAATATTCAAACTCTTTTCTTCAATAATACTATTCAAATTATCAATCTTTTGATTTAATTCATTTGATAAATTATCAATTTCTTTGTTTATTTCATCCAATTCATTATCTTTACTTTGAATTACTTCCATTTTGTCATTTAACTCATTGTTTAATCTTTCAATTTCACCATTTAATACTTCCAAATTATTGTTATTTTCAATCTCCTTTTCTTCCATTACTTTCTTTATTTCAACTAATTCATTTTCTAATTCACTCTTTGTACTTTCTAATAACAATTGTTTACACTCTAAATCATTGACTTTCTCTTGAAGTATTGCTTCTTTTTCTTCTTTTTCAGTTTTTAATTGGTTTATATCATTTGATTGACTCTCTAACATTATTTCTTTTTCTTCTAATGAAGCTTTTAATTCTTCAATACTAAAATTCATTTCTTCGATTTCTTTCTCTAATTCAGCTTTAGAACTCTCAGATATATGTTCCTTCTCATGTAATTGATTAGTTAATTTCTCTATTTCTCCATTTAATAATAATAAGTTGTTGTTATTCTCATTATCTTTTTCATCCATTGTTATTTTCATTTCTTCTTCTCTCTTATTCATTTCACCATTTACTCTTTCTAATTCTTCATTTAATGATGATAAGTTGTTTTGATTTTCATTAATTTCATTTTCTAGTTCAGATATTTTGTTAGTTAGTTCATTAATATGATTTTCTTTCTCTTCTATATCTCTCTTCATCTCATCAATATCTTTTGATTGATTTTCTATTGTTAAATCTTTTTCTTCGATATTTAGCTTCATTTCTTCATTGTTGATCTTTATTTCATTCAATTCACCATTTAATCTTTCTAATTCTTCATTTAATAATGATAAACTGTTTTGGTTTTCACTTATCTCATTATCTAGTTCTTTGATCTTATTATTTAATTCATTCTCGTTTTCTTCTTTTAATTTCTTTATTTCATCCAAATCATTACTTTGATTGCCAATTATTATATCTTTCTCTTCTAATATGTTGTTCTTTTCTTCTATTTCTTTCTCCAATTCACTGATCTTGTTTAGTTGAGATGATAGTTCATCATTCAAATTCAATTTTTCATTATCTAACATGGATTTTACTTCTCTCTCATTTGATAATTCTCTTTCTTTTTCATCTAATAATGAATTTAGATTATCTATTTCTTGATTCAATTCATTCACTTTATCATCTTTTTCTTTCTTCATTTCTTCAATTGTTTCTTTATTCTCATCAATTTCTTTACTCATTTCTTCTATTTGAGTATCTTTCTCTTCAACTGTACATTTCATTTCTTCAATACTCAGCGTTTTTTCTTCTAATTCATTCTCTAATTCAGATATTTTGTTGTTTAATTCATTTATATTATTCTCCTCTTCTTCTTTTTCTCTTTTCATTTCTTCAATTTCATTGTTTAATTCGTTGATTTTATTGGTTAATTCTTCAGATATATTTCCTTTTTCACTATCTACCAGCGATAGTTTATCTTTGTATTCTTCAGCTTCACTAGTTACTTTCTCTAATTCTTGTTTCATTTCATTAATTGTAGATTGTGATTCAAGGTTTGTCTCTTCAAGCTTTTGATTCAATTCTTCTACTTTAATCTCATATTCTTTCTTATTATCATTAATAATGGCATTATATTGGTTTTCTAATTCATTCTTTAATTCATCCAAATCTTTAATATGTTTTTCTGAATCATTTTCAATACTTTGTTTCAACTGATTTATTTGATTTTCTAACTCATTTTTGTTGTTTTCTAATTCATTGATTCTTTCTTCTTCATCATCCAATTGTGATTTTATATCATCTCTTTCCTTAGTAATTTCAGATGATTCATTCTCTAATTGAACTATTCCTTTATTCAAATTATCTATTTCATTCTTTAATTCTTCTACTTCATTCTCTAATTCTTTGATTCTACCATCTTTACTTTGTATTTCATCATCTTTTTCTTTCAATAATCTTACATATTCTTCTTCAACACTCTTCTTTTCATTTTCTAAGTCTTTTATAATATTTTCTTTCTCTTCATTCTCTTGATTTGCTTTGTTTATATCATCACTCATTCTTTCTAGTGTTGATTCTAATTCTGATAGTTGTGTTGTTAATCTATCATTCTCTTCTTGCAACTTAGAAAATCTTTCTAAGTCTTTCTCTAAATCTCCAATTTCTCTTTCTAAGTCCCCATTTCTACTTTGCATCTCTTCATTTTGACTCTTTAAGTATTCTACTTCATCTCCTCCTTTACTTAAATCATCAATTTGTAGCTTTAATTCTTCAATTTTTTCATCATATGATACTCTTTCTTCTTGTAATGTATCAATATCTTTGTGCAGATTGTCAATCTCAGATTTCAATCCATTGTTCTGATTGTCAAGTTGAGAATACTTTTCTTTCAGCTCTTCCAACTGTTTTTCTCGATCTTGCAGATTTTCATAGAATTCATTCTTATCTTTCTCAATTTCTTCTCTAATGGCTTGAACACTTACTAATTCATCACTTAAGCTTCTAACCTCATCTTCCAAAGTTGAGATTTCGCTTAATTGTTCTTTGAGGGTTTCTTTCAAGGTAACAGTTTCTGCTGCTATATGTTTAGCATCATTTTCAGCATTTGAACCAATTTGATCCTTCAAAGATTCGATTTCAGCAAGTGCATCACCTAATTGTCTTGATAATTCTTCATTTTCTCTTTCAGCATTTTCACATCTTTCAGTAAACTCCATATTTTTACCTTCTAATTCTGCAATCTGCTCTAATTGTTGATCGAGCTGTTCTTGGAGTTTTCGGGCTTCAGATGAATGTTTACTAACGTGTTCGTACTTCTTTTTGTATTCATCCCTTTCTTGTGTAACAGAGTTCAATTCCTTTTCTAAATGACGATTCTTAATCTCTAACTCATCAATAGTCTTAGATAATCCAGCATTGGCTTTGATTAAATCACTCTTTTCACCATTACCAACTTGCTTCATCAATTCTTGGTATCTTTTCAAAGATTCATCCTTTTCAATTGTTATCTTCTTTATCTGAGTCTTACGCTTGTTTATCTCTTCAAGAAGACCATCTATGGTCTTTGCTTGGGAAATAATCACTCTGTGGTCAGCTTCTAAGCCAGACATTTTTAAATTTGAATTTTGATTTTTGAATTTTTAAATTCAAATTATAATACACGTTAACAATGTATTATACCAAGCCGAGCTAAAAATTATAACTCGGAAATGTCTAAATCTGAAAGGATCCATCGAGACTACTATGAAGTTTTAGGAGTATCTGATGATGCTACGTATGCAAATGTTATTAAATTGATTTTTAATAGAGATGATGAATTGAAAAAGAGTTATAGAAAGCTTGCATTGAAATGGCATCCTGGTATATGATATTTAAGTTATTTTAGATAAAAATGCCGATAGAGAGGAAGAAGCAAAAGCAATTTTTCAAGAAATATTCAATGCTTATCAAGTATAACAACAAATATATATCACTAGGTGTTATCTGATCCTCATGAACGTGCTTGGTATAACGATCACAAAGAAGATATATTAAGAGGTAATAATGCTACAGGTGATGAAGCAACAGGTGGTCACACTGTAAATGTCTGGCCATTTTTCTCATCATCAGCATATGGTGGTTTTGATGATAAAGTGGATGGTTTTTACACAGTATATAGACAATTCTTTGATAAAGTTGTTGAAGAAGAAAAGTATTGTTTTTATTAATAATTAATATATATAGGCAAAGTAGTAAAGATGCGCCAGATTATCCATCATTTGGTAATTCAGCCACTGATTTAGCTAAAGTATTAGAATTCTATACAAAATGGTCCAATTTTTCAACAGTCAAATCATTTGCTTGGTGTGATGAATATGATACAACAGACGTATGTTTATTGTAATTTATAATTAGGCACCTAATAGGCAATATCGTAGAGCAATGGAAAAAGAGAATAAAAAGAAAAGATATACAGAAAAGAAACAATTTAATGATGAAATAAAGCAATTGATACTATTCTGCAAAAATAGAGATCCAAGATATGAAGTATATAAGAAGGAATTAGAAAAAGAAGAAAAAGAAAGAGAAGAACGTTTGCAAAAAGAAAGAGAAGAGAAAGAAGAACAAAGAAGAAAAGAAGCTGAAGAAAGAAGAATTAAAATGGCACAACAATTGGAAGAAATGGATAATTATTCAAAAGAGAATAAAATCTTTCGATTAGCTGATGAAGATGAAGAAAATGAAAAGAAGAATAAATCAGGTGATGTTTATTACTGTGAAGCTTGTAAAAAGAAATTTAAAGCATATAAACAGTATGAAAATCATCAAAATTCCAAGAAACATATACAAAATGTGAAAATATTGAAAGAAAAATTGAAATCTGAAGATGGTGGTAGTGGTGATATTAGTGTTGATGATAAAGTGTGTTATAAGAAATACTGTTGTTTAGTATGTGATACAATATATGATGAAATCCCAACTCAATGTGAAAATTGTGGTGTTACAATTGATGAAATATATGAGATAATGACACCTACAACACCTTCTACCACTAATACTCCTGCTGGTGATGATGGCGAAGGTGATAATACTGAGGATATTGAAGAAGGATTAAAGAAATATAAAATAAGCAATAAAAAGGAAGAAAAAGAGAATGTAAAACAAACAGAAAAAGAAGAAAAAGAAAAGGATGAAGATGATAAAGATGATGAAAGTAATATTAATAACAAGAAGAAAGGAAAGAAAGGAAAAAAGAACAATAAAAAGAATAAGAATATTCCATTACCTCCAATTCTACAAGAAAAACTAGAGAAAGAAGGAGAAATACCCAAACCAGAATCAAATAAAACACCAAAGAAGGAAGAAAAAGAAATAAAAGAAGAAAAAGAAATAGATGTAAATTCAATTCAATATAAGAAAAAGAATAAAAAGAATAAGAAGGAAATTGAAACAGTAGTTGTCGAAGTTGATGAAGATTTTGGAAAGAAGAATAAAAATAAGAATAAAAAGAATAAAGGAAGAAAAAATAAAGGAGATGAAGATGATAATAATGACGAAGAAACTACTTCAAAAGCAGCTGTTGAAGAGAATAATAGGAACAAATCCAATAAAAAGAATAAGAGAAGAGGCAAAAATACTAACACTGAAGAAGAAGAAGAAGAAGAAACTATTGAAAAAGATAATAAAAAAAATGGAAATAATAATAAACATGTATCATTTACAGAAGAAGATAAAGAGATAGTGTATGAGAAGGAAGATACACATGATATAGAAAAAGTGAAAAATAAATTTGAATTATCTGATGATGATGATGATGATGAAAGTGGAAGTGATAAAAGTAATGATGAAGATGATGAAGAAAAGATAAATGTCAAACAAATTAGAGGAAAGACAAAATCAAAGAAACAGAAGAATAAAGTGGAAGTTAATCCAGTAGAAGAGATATTAGAGAGTATTCCACTACCTGGTAAAGGAAAGAAACAAAAGAAAGGTAAAAAAACTGATGTTATGGATGAAGATGAAGAAAAAGAAGATGATGATGTGAATGAAGGTGAATCAAGTAAGAATATCAAAGGAAAAGGTAAAAAGAACAAGAAAGAGAATGAATTTAAGTGTATAGAATGTGATGAAGCGTTTAATACAAGGAATCAATTATTTAAACACTTAAAAGAATCAGGACATGCAAAACCTGTTAAGAAGTAGATTTTTTCAATTTTCAATTATTTAATTTATGTTTATTTTGCTTATTTTTCGTGTTTTTGAGATGTTTTAATGTTTAATTATTGATATATTGAGTTGTTTTACAAATAATAAAAATAGTTTCGTTTCATTTATATTTTGCATTTTGAACAACTAGTCAATAAAGAAATAGAATAATGAATGATTCACAATTAGCTGCATATCATGAAAAATTGTCACAGTTTTCATCTAGAGGGAAGGTATTAATAGAGATCCAATAATCACTTTTTAGTCTGGATTAGGTGGACGTAATTTAGTAATGCCAGATAATCAAGTAGATAGTACCCTCCCAGATAATCGTATTTTAGTATATTATGATCAATAATTAGCTTTATACAAACATTTTGTGAGAGAAGGCACATTTACACCAAAATTAATAAAGCTAACAAATGAAGATGATGAAGAGGAAGAGAAAGAAAAGCCTAGTTATTTACCACCCAAAATAATGAGAATGAAAGAAGAAGAAGAAGCAAAAAAAGGAAAAGAACATAAGCACAAACACAAACATAAGAAAGAGAAGGATGAGAAGAAAGAAAAAGAATCTGAAAAGGAATCAAAGAAAGAGAAAAAAGAGAAAAAGAAGAGTAAAGAGAATGATGAAAAATCTGAAAGTAAAAAAGAAAAGAAACATAAACACAAAACCCATAAACATGATAATGATGATGAAGATAATAAAAAGGATGAAGTAAAGAAAGAAAACAAGGAAGGAAAGAAACATAAGATGAAAAAAGAGAAAAAAGAAGAGGAGGAGAAAGAAACAGTGATTGTTGTTAAACAGAAAGAAAAGGAGTTGAAGAAAAAGAGGAAACACGATGAAATAGAAAAGGATGAATCAAATAAAGACAAATCGGATTCTAAATCACACAAATCCAAGAAATCAAAAACCAAATAAAACAATACACATATAAATTACATTTTTTCTAATTAAAAATAGCACAAAAACTATAATAACAATCTGTATGTAAATATTATTATATTATTATTTTGTTTGTAACAAAATTGTTTTGTGAATTTTTATAAATTAAGTAAAATAGACTGATAAAACTGCTCCATTATATCAATTGAAGGTTTAGATACATTTAACACCATAAATTGAGGAGATGAGCTTGGATCATAACTCATTTCAAACATTCCCTCTGTTTTACCCAAAATTTTCGAAAAATTACCCGTTATCTCTTGCAGTTTTACTCTGGCACTAGATCCACTTCTAGCAATAATCATCAACTCTTCAGCTGTTATTTTGAACATATCATTTAAACACTCATTACTAATTTTTGCTTCAACTCTTGAAGAACCATCTTCAATATAACCTTTTAACTCATATATTCCTTTAGAGAATTGAAATCCAGGAATAACACTAGCTAAAGTTGCCATAGTGTAGAAATGTTGTGGTTTTGATAGTGTAGTTATTTCATTGATTGTAGTGAATGGAGAAGAAGAAGAAGTAATAGGAATTGAAATAGTAGTAGTAGTTGTTGGTGGTGGTGGAGATAATGCTATAGGAATATCATTCATTTTAATTCTTTTATTATTGTTAATAGATTGTATTTGTTGTTGAATTGATCGTTTTATTGAATTACTATCATAATTATTATTATTTTCATTATTTGATAATGTATTGGATATTGGAATTGGTCTTGAAATTGGTTTTATTTCTTTTATTGGCTTTTGTTGTTGTTGAGATAAATCAGGTGATATATCTACTATCACTGGATTATTATTATTATTATTATTATTATTATGTATGTATTTCATTTTTTATTTCTTGTTTTATAACTAAAGGAAAATTTGGAGGGTTATTGCTATAAGAGGATGGTTGTTTATAATTATGACCTCCTACTACATACACACATTCAGGTCTTAACTCAATATATCCATAATTATATAAAGATTCTCTAATTAGTATTTTTGTTCCAATTGGCGTTGTTGTAGTTAAATTTGGTATTGGTGAATGTTCATAGGCAGTAATATAATTAGTACCATCTGTCAATAACAACTTCAATAACCTATTATTCGATTCTTCTTCTCTAGAATGAACTGGTTCTGCTACATTTATTATTTTATTTATTTGCAGCAGTAGTGGAGTAACAATTTTTGTGTTGTTTTGTGTATTTGATATTTGTGTGAGAATTGGATTTGATGAGAGTGAAATATCTGTATTTATAAAAAAGTCAAAAATTAACTTCGCATTTTCATTTATATTTCTAGTAATATAAAGATAAAATAGTTATACGAAGTTAAACTTTGACTAATACAATCAATCACTGCTTTTAGCCATGTGTCTTTTGCGTATAGCATGATACTTTAGAAGTATATTTTTGAGTGAATTTATGTCGTTCATGAGAAAAATTTAAAAAACAAAAGCAGAATTAAATTAATAGACATCACATATTAAATTAGCCTCGTTTAGAGTTTTGGCGCTCTTTTTTTATTCTTCATTTCCTCAGCATAGAAACACACTATTAATGGGTAAACTATTGAATACAAATGTTAAATACATATTAAATTATTATTTAAATCTATTTTCTCTTCATTCTCTGTTTGAACTTCAAAATCTCTTGTTGTTTCATCTCTTCAATTTTCATCTATTACAATCGCAACATATATATACTTTCAGTTCTTCACTCTTTTTCTGCTGTTTCTGCATTTTTCTTTCTGAATCTAATAATTTGTCTTTCGAGAGTGAAGATTGTAATTTTCTCTTTGAAATATATTTCATAGAATCATAAGGACTATTAATTTTTTCAGGAGATCTACTTAAATAAATGGTTTATTCTATACATTTCTTCACTTTCATTCAATTGTTTTTGAATCTGATAGATTAATTTACAAAATTATATACTTTAGAATTATATAATTCAAAAAACTCTTCTGGACTGTTCCAAGTGTCTTCATAGCTTTCTTGGCATTGATTGACTTTTTCAAGTAAAGAATCCCATGCCAGGTGTTCCTATAGAAAATATTTTTTCCCAAATACTTCTTTACTTAGAAGAACCATATGCTGAGACATAATCCAGTTAAGAAAAAAAAGGACCGTTTCGAAATTAAAAATTGAATCTTCTTTTTAGAGGTTATGTTTGACAATGTTCCAGTGAAGTTGGGCGGGTATAGGATGTTAGGGAAGACATTGGGGATGGGTACATTTGCCAAAGTTAAACGTATAAAGGATTTCGAATTAATTTCATAGTTGGTGAGCATGAGCTGACGAAAACAAAGGTGGCAATAAAAATACTAAACAAGAAAAAAATGAATGAACAACCAGATATGGCTGAAAAGATACAGAGAGAAATAAAAATATTAAAGATGTGCAAGCATGCCCATATTATTAGACTGTATAAAATACACAATGATGTATTTTAGATATGAGGTAGTTGACACTCCTTCCGATATCTTCCTAGTAATGGAATACGTATCAGGTGGTGAATTATTTGACTATATTATTGAAAATGGCAAAGTATATATATCATCTGACACCTTTTTATTTCAATAGTTAGGTGAAGATGAAGCTAGAAAATTTTTTCAACAAATAATCTCAGGTTTAGAGTACTGTCACGCCAATGGAATAGTTCATCGAGATCTAAAGCCAGAAAACATCTTATTAGACGAAAAGAAAAATATAAAAATAGCTGATTTTGGATTAAGTAATATAATGAAAGATGGTGGATTATTGAAGACAAGCTGTGGTTCGCCTAACTATGCAGCTCCTGAAGTGATCTCTGGTCAATTATATGGTGGTCCAGAAGTTGATATATGGAGTTGTGGTGTTATATTATATGCATTATTATGTGGATGTTTGCCATTTGATGATGAATCTATTAGAATGTTATTTCAGAAAATTAAAGGTATATATTTATATTATATTGTTTTTTTTAATAGCTGGTAATTATTCAATCCCTAGTTACTTATCACGTAGAGCAATAATGATAATAGGATCTTTATTACAAGTTGATCCTAATAAACGAGCTACAATTGCTGAAATAAGAAAGAATTCTTGGTTTACACAAAACCTTCCAGAATATCTAAAACAACCATATGTAAAACCAACACAAAGGTATATTTAATTATATATATTTTAATATAGTTTTGAGTGTATTGACCACGATGTAGTTGATAATTTAATAAAATTAGAACCTACTTTGAAATACGATGATATTGTCAAATCTGTACTTTGCCCAGCTAATTCCAATATTAAAGTAGCTTATCATTTACTATATGACGCTGCACAAAATGAAATAAGAAACAACCAAATCGATAGTACAATTACACCAAATGACAATATCCCTTCAGCCACACCCACTCCTGATGATAGAAGGACGAAGAAAATAAGAACATTAACACCTCCAAAACCACGTGATGTGGTACAGAGAAGATGGCATTTAGGTATTCAATCTGCAAGAGATCCTTTTGATGTAATGAGTGATGTATTATTATTATTATTATTATTATTATTGAATAGATATATAATGTGTTGGTCATTTTAGATTTTAAATGGAAGATATTAACTCCTTACCAAATCCGAATTAGAAAATATGTTAACTCTGCTAATCCAACTGATGCTCCAAGAAGGCTAGAAATAGGATTGACATTGTACAAGAACAGAGAGAACTATTACTTAGTTGATTTTCAAAAGATTGAAGGAGATACAATTACTTATCTTCACATATGCTCATCAATTATTACTTACTTGCGTATGGAGAAGAGTAGCTCAGCTTAATGTTTTAAATCTAATATTATTAATAAATTTACATATTTATGTTGTGTTAATGGTTATTACAAATCTCATATCCACAAACCCAAGCTGCTTATTTCTTCACAGTTAAAGATAAAAATCAAATTATAACTGAAAGAAACAAAAAATAACGAATGGGTGAGCGAAAAAATATTCTAAAAACCCCAAAACCATTTGCTCTTTTTAAAACTCTGTTTTTCTCATAGCCACCAGTTAATTTGTTTATAGTAGATAGATAATTAAAACTAAATATATAATTTATATATATGGCAAGGTATATATTGATATTTATTAACATGGTCTTTAGAATTTGTTTGAAATGTCATTCAACAGCCAATACTTTCTGTCCAGAATGCCATTCATATTTGTGTGACAAATGTAGTTTAGAGCTTCACCGAAATGTATAGAATTACAAATTATAGTCATTAGGGATGTAACACAAATCATACCTTCTATGATCTTCCACCATATGAAGAAGGTTCTGGGGGTATTATTTTTATATTTTTATAATCTATGTAGAACTATGTTTTGTTTGTCACAGTTCATACAACACAACAAAATGTGAAACTTGTAATTTACCACTTTGTGTAAACTGTATGCATGATGCTGTGCATGAAATTAAAGGTTTTCAGAAGGGATTATGGCAAATGTTCAAATGTGGCCATATAGGACTTGATTTTTTGAATTTACATTACCAGCGAAGATTATCTTCTACAGAGCATTTATATGTTTGTACATTAAAACACCCTTCGCTTAATAATAATCATTTGTATAATTCTCATTCTAATTATAATAGATTTTTCTTAAAAGTCCTAGTACCACCCAAGAACCGTGATCCTAAACTGGTACAAAAGTATTATGAACAAGATTATGATATTTTGATGGATATCTCCAATCCGAAAGGTGAATATATGCATGTGATAGGTATATTCAGAGATAAAATCACTGAACAACTCCGAGGTGAATCACCAATCTTGAAATCAACCAATTCAAACGCAAATCGTGCAGATATGAACAGTAACCACAATAGTAATAATAATATGTTTAACATTACAAAAGAATCAGGAAATGACAGAGTATTAGCTTTAAAAGCAGTTAATAGTAGTTGTAACAGTAATTACAAAGATCTCAGTACCAGAACCACAAATAGAAAGCATGTACCTAATTTTAATACTTCCTATGTATTGACAGAATACTATCCCAAAACATTAGAGTTAATTTTAGCATCAATTCCTCCACCAAGACCTTTGTGTTATGTGATTGACTTGGTATTGAAGATAATCCCTGCGTTTTATAATTTATATAAGTCTGGAATATTAATAACAGATTTAAAAATTAGCTCATTTTTAGTCACTTATATGAATGAGCCGATTTTATCAGATTTTTCTAATTCAATTTACTTTAACAAAGTGAGGAATAATACGCTCTTATTATCAGCATTAACTACAGCTCCAGAAGTAAGGACAAATCAAGATAATAAAGTAGATTATAAACGATTATTCTCATGGTCAATCGGTTGGTTAATATTACAAATGATCTATGATCCTATTGGTCCAAATTCATCTCCGACAACCGCAACAATCAACACCGTACCTAATAATAATAATAATAATAACTATCAATTATTATCCTTATTGGCCAAGTGAATTTCAGAATATATTAAGCAGTTTAATCAATAGAAAACCATCAAAGAGAATAACTTTAGATTTACTGTTTACACGATTAAAACAAATAAGAAAAGAGTGTGAATTATTGCCTTCATGTATATACGATCCCTTTGAATATAATGAAAAATGTGATATAATATTAGAAGATAAAAACAACAATAATAAACTCTATTATTGTAATAGATGTTGTTTAGAATTAACATCTAATTATTTCCGTGAATTATTTAAGAATATCAATAGCAGTAATAAATCTAGTTCATCCTCTATATTATCGAATAATAATAATTCATTCACCTCCTCTTCATTAGCAACATCATCATCATCATCATCACTATATCCTTATAGATATGTAATTACTAACAGTGATAAATACTTTGATGTATTTGTAAAATGCTTGCATATGCAGAAGTTCTGTATAACTGAAGAGAATGTAATTTATTTTTATAAATATTCATTAAGTTATATAGTTCCTAGTCTAAACCAACAATGTTTAGAGTATATTAATTTAACAATGAAAAGTAAATATATATATGAATTGTATGAGAATAAACTTCAAGATACTATCCTATTTGCTAGTTGATAATTATTTAATTGATAATAGTCTGGAAGTATTGGAATATATAGAAAAAGAAATGGTTAAAAAGATGAAATTAAACAACAATAATAAAGAAATATCAAATGAACTAGTCATTCATATCATTAGTATAAATGGATTGAATATACCCAATGAATTATGTTTATTAAAACATTTAATAAAATTTAAAAATATTTTTACATCATCTCAAATTATTGAAATATTATCACATATTCAATTTGAGTTTATATGTAAAGATGATTTCATTCCAATCTTACAACAATTTGAATTATTGAAAGAATATATTGATGGTATAATATCAATCAGTAATGGTAGTATTTCTTCTGTTTTATTCTCAAGGAATAATCCTTTATTATCATCATCAACAAATGAAGATACTAAGTCCTTTGATACAGCTTCAGTAGTATCCAATACAACTTCCAATTCAGTAGCAAATGTTGCTGTAGGAACAACCAAAATATTACCATTCAATTTCCATCATTTTATACATAATCGTAAATTTATCAATAACGAAGATAATGATATGAGATTCCCCATCAATTCATTTAAATGTACATATGAATGGCAATTACAATTACCTTATGAAGAGATATTTAAAGTGAATCATACTCCACTTAATACACCAATTGGTTTATTCTTCAATAATCAAGTATATTCATTACCATTTTCCATGTTAAATATTAATAATTATATTGAAATACAATCTATCAATAATACTAGTGGTAATAATAATAGTAATATTATACTATCTCCAAATAAGAGTATCTCTTCATCTATTGGTCAATCTCAACAGTCATCCTTCTTAACATTCTTAGAACAAAATATTAATAATTATCATAAGAATAATAGTAATAATAAATCATTAATTATTACAGTTCCTGATAATTATGTAAGTGGATTAGGATTATTATATCCATGGTTTTGTGGTTATAATGTATATATATATAATATATTATTTATAGATATATTTAAGTTGTGATAATGTTTTATTGTATCTAAAAGCAAGTTTAGAATTAGGATTAAAAAGAGTATTTTCATTAACAATGAGATATCTTAAACAGTATGGAACAAATGACTTGGAATTATTAAATGATTTAATCACTAATTCATCTAAACATTCCTACTTAACAGATGAAGAAATAGATGTGTTGAGTGATTTATTCCATAATATATATCATAATATATTATTTACATGTATAGTTATCTATTATTATTATATAAATAGTTAAAGAGAATATATCCTTAGAGACTCTTGATGATGTGATTCTATCAGATTACACTGTCTTCAGTGAACATGAGTGTTTATATGCAATTGGACATCAATTCAGTCAGTTACAAACTATAACCAACAACAATACAAACACTAATGCAAATGGCAATAATAATAATAATAATAATAATAATAATAATAATAATAATAATAATAATAATAATATTACTACTGAATCTGAAGATATTATTGATAAAGATGAAGAAGATAAGATTAGTGAATTATTAGACCATATTCAATGGAATAGAGTCAATTATCAATTCTTCTTATTATCTATTATTCCAAAATTACCTAAGAATTTGAATATTTATAAATATTTATATTGCATTGAAAATAATACTGTATTAGAAGTTCATGATAGGAGATATGAAGGATTTCCAGCAATAGATAGATCAGAGATTGATGAGAGATTTAATAATATAAATTGCAATGAACATAATAATGTCAACCTATCAAGTATAATAATAATAATTATTATTTATATAATGTTTTATAGATTTAAAATTAACACCCAAAATCCTTTGTATTATTGTTAACAATTTATCATTACTTCAATATTTAGAATCATTAGATTTATCCAATAATACAATAGGTGATAATGGATGTAAAGTGTTAGATATATTTGGATTTAAAAAGGGAATATTTTACTATTTAGAAAAGCTATCACTTTCTAATAATAATATTAATGATAAAGGATTAGAATATCTTAAAGAAGGTTTAATTAAGAAATATTGTAAAGAATTACATATGCTATTACTAAACAATAACAATATCACTAAAGATGGAGTTTATTCTGTAGTTTCAATACTTCGTGAACAAGATAAAATGATTGAATTTTCTATAAAGTCAAACCCTGAGTTTGATGCAGCAATATTAACCAATCAATTAACGAGTTCTAATATTAACCATACTACCAATATGTCTCCTAATAATTATAATTGTCCATATTACTTGTGATTTCAGTTATGCATTGTCAAACCATGGCTCGTTGATATTATCTAGATATAGATATAATACTTTGTATAGTGTTAATTTTATTAAACAATCAACAAAGTCTTTAACTACCTTTTTATCTAATGATAATATGAAAATAGTTCATTTTGCATTGATAGAATTATTTCATCTTATTTTACATTCAAAAGGTAATTTACAAAAGACAATAATTAAAGAATTTATTACAGAGAATAAAGGTTTACAAGCTATTATCAAGCTATTCAATATAAATAGAAGAATTATTCAGAAATGTTGTTTCTATTTATTTGGAGTAATATGTAAATACAACTGTAAATTCACATTAGATAAAGAGAATGTAAAAGCTGTAAAGAGTGTAATATTATTACATATTAATCAAAATGGAAGTACACAAACACCAGCACTGTTTTTACTCTCACAAATCGTAAAGAATAGATCTATTTGTAATATAATATTACCTTATGATGATATAGGAAAAACATTACAATCATTTTTTACACCAAACTTAGGCTTGACCACATATTATGCAATACAGACAATGGCTAATATTGTATATTTAAATCGTGATGCTCAAAATGTATTACAGAAATGTAATTATCCTAATGTTGGTTTTTCATTACTTTTTTCAAGAGATATTTTAGTTAAAATATCTATGACTAAGTTCTTTGCCAATATATCATTGAAATATAGTGTAGTACAAAAGGATTTGAATGATAAGAGTATAATAGATACTTATAAAAGTAATTTATTCACTGAATATGATCAATTAACATCAACAACAATTTATGCCATTTGTTGTTACATTTATAAATGCAAACATAATCAAGAAACATTATTTAGAAATCAAGATACAATTGAAAAGATTTATACATTATTCGTGACAAGTGATAATATCTCAATATTAAGATGGTGTGCTGTATTTTTCTACTGTTTAAGTGATAATAATTTAGATCATATAATTAGAATAGGTGAATTTTTATGTTATTTATATCCAAATGCTACAATTAACAATACCAACAGTAATGTGAGAAGTAATAATACAAATAGAAATAATTCATCTTCAACATTATTATCATCATCAATTGCTAATACCACTAGAAGGAGAAGGAGATTCACAGGTAATAGAATGGATTTAGATTTATTATTAGAAGGTAATGATGTTGGGATAAATATAAATATTGATGATAATGCAAGACATAGAGCATTTGATCGATTTGTATTAGAAGGAATTAATAATAATAATAATAATAATATAAATAATGATGTAATACCAGTTGGAGGTAGAAGATTTGATAATAATAACATTATTGTTCCATTCTTAGATAGAAATAGAAGTATATCAAGTACAGCAGGAGGTAATGGTAATAATGGTGGATTCCATCATCCATCTATACCAACACTAGCAATTAACAATAATAACAATAACAATAATAATAATACTTTATTATTTACAATGAGTAGAGCAAATAATGATTTATCATATCATTATCCATCTAATTATCCTGTTAGATTGATTGAAATGTTGAATAATGATGATTATTTGATTAGTTCTATGAGTGCGATGTTATTAGGAAGTTTAGCGAATGAAACTCCTGGTTTACAGATTATTATATCAAAGTATAATGGATTGAGACCTTTGCTATATAATTTATGTAATGATAATCCATTGGTAGTGAAATATAGTTGTTATGCATTATCAACATTATGTAGAAATAATTGTATATTTATTTTATATATTATATTATATTATATATAGTTGAAAATATTAATACAGTTAAGAGTTTAAATGGTGAGGAAGTGATTCATCAATTAGTGAAAAGTGGAAATAGTACATACAAGAAAGAAAGTAGAAAAGC
Source organism: Proteromonas lacertae (assembly GCA_002245135.1). Taxonomy (NCBI): domain Eukaryota; class Bigyra; order Opalinata; family Proteromonadidae; genus Proteromonas; species Proteromonas lacertae. The sequence goes on along the minus strand of NGBS01000882.1, from coordinate 75,203 downwards.
TTTAGAAATCATTAGTGGCAAAAAATCTTGTTGTATTTTGATGTGAAAATCAATAAATGAACGTGTTATAAAGTATTAAATGCATATTTATATGTTTTTATTTAATAAATTTCCTTATTTCTCAAATGTGTTTATTAAACAGAATATAAATACAATAAATAATTATTCTTTACCAGTCTTATCACTCAACAATACATATTCTCTACTACTACCTCCAAATTTCAACACATCTTCCTCAAGTATCTCTATATACCTTTCTGGTTCTATTCTTTCTCCATTTAAGAATGTACCATTGGCACTTTTCAAGTCCATTATATATGGCTTCACCATCTTCTTTCCTTCTAATCCTGTTTTAGTTGATTGACCTTGCCATAATCTAAACTGTATTACTGCATGTTGTTTTGAGATTGATGGATGTTCTAAGTATATATCGCATATTTCCTTCTGATGACCTATTAAATAAGCACTTTGTTTGTGAATGTGTAGGATTTGTAGTGGATCTTTGTTATCTCCTTTAAATACATATAAACGCCAATATTTTGTTGGTTTTCTTGCTTCTGGTGGTTCACTCCACTATAAAAACGTTATAAATGATAAATTCTATACTTTTAACACAAATCCTTTGTATATATTACCAGTTCTTGCATCTGATGCTAATGCTCCTGATAAACCAAAATCTGGTTTTACTATTTCCTTTGGCTTTTCTTCTTCTTTATTTTCATCCTCTCCTTTTTCTTTTGATTTTGAATCTTTATTGAAATTTCTATCTTCACGTTTATCAGCACGATTAAAACGCCTTTTTAAATACTCCTGCTTTATCTTTTCAATCCTTTTTCTTTCTTCTTCTTCCTGGCTCTTTTTTTCTTTTTCTATTTCGTTCAAAATTGCATGTCTTGCATCTTCATCTAATAATAACTATGAAAATAGAATAAGATACCTTTTGGTTGTGGATGTGGAGATCTACTTCTTGATCTACTGCTTGAAGAACTACTGCTATGATGATGATGACGATGGTGATGATCTTTTGAGTTAGATGTAGATCTATGACCCATAATTTTTTTTTGAATTAAACCAGCTTGATGAATCAAGCATTTCTTTTTAAATTTCATTTGCAGATTTTGAAATGGCTCACATCTTTTCACCGATGGGAAAGTATAATGCACCATTAGGACCTCAGAATGGTTTACATGTTGCTAAAGATAATATGATAATCACTTGTGTAGAAGAAATAAAGGATATGAAACTAGAGAATCAAAAAGATCTATTTGCTGATATTATTAAAGCAATAGAAAACAATCCTGATGATAATACGATACTTACTCCACAAATTATGTATATTTCGCAAATATTTACTTGAATATAGATTTAAAATGCGTAGTGATGTAGAAAGAAAAGTATAATCTAAATATTCATTAACATAATGTATATAGAATAGAGAAAAGAAAAATGAAAGAAGAAAGAAAAAGAAGGATAGTTCTAAGCGAAAGAAACAAGAAAATAGGAAGATGGCATATGAGCGATTATTAAAAACAATAAATGAATGTAATTTAGATGATTTCAAAGTAGAAGTTCTTAATCATTCTCCATTTGATTTATCTAATTTCGAGAAGAATGATATTCCACCAGAATATCCGTGCAGTGCTTTATATCGAATACTGGAACTATATAATCAGAATGGTAATTCATCATATTTATCAATGATTGAGTTATTGTTAGAAAATGGCTGTGATTTATTATATCATGATTCAAACGATAATGATATATTTCATTATATTACTGATTATAAATGTGTTCCAGTTTTAGAAACTATATTGAATATAATGACATCAACAAAGAAGAAGAAGAAGAGTTTATCATATCTATTTACTTCTCGTATTTTTATTTTAATTATTTATCTTATAGAAAAATGTCCTTTCTTATATACATGTAAAAAAGGTTGGAGTGATGGGTTTTATTTATATTTAAAAACTGGTTATTTTAATAAAATAACAAATGATAAAGAAGCTACAAAAACAATTAAAGTTGTATGATTTTATTTATATTTGTTTTTATAGATGCAATCGTTTGGTCATCAATGTAATGGAATAGAGAAAGATAATGTCTATCAATTCATTCAAATAATCAAACAACATTTCAACAGTACAGGAAATAATAATAAAATGAACAACAACAACAACAACAACAACAGTTCAACAAGATCCACATCGTTAAGTCAAGTTAGTTCGAATGTAAGTGAAGCAGATTTTGATGAAAATTCCCCCAATAATAATGGTGAAGAAGATGATGACGAAACTGAAGAAAATGTAAAAAGCAAAGAAACAAATGATGATGATGATGATGATGATTCAAGTGAAAGTAGTAATGAAATAGATGATATATCAATACCTTCAAATAATAATGAAGATAATGAAGAAGAAGAAGAAGAATATGATGATTATGATGATGAAAATGAATATGATGAAGAAGAGAATGATATAAATATGAATTATTATTATAATATTCCTCGAATAACTAGAAGAGAGAAAGAAGAAGATGAAAATGAATTTATATCATCCAAAATTAAGAAACAACAACAACAACAACAACAGTCACAATCACAACAACAATCACAATCAACAATTACAAAGAGAATAATTCCATTAAAAAGTAAAATTAATAATAATAATAATAATATAAACTCAAACAATAATAATGAGGAGAATAATGATGATAATAATAAATATGAAAAAGAATTAAAGGAATTGAGTAAGAATGAAGAAACTTTGAATAAAGAAATAGAAATATTTAACCAATATAATAGCAACTGTATTCATTGTTCATTAGAATATGAGAATAAAATAAGATCTAATTGGAATAATAAAAGCAATAATAACAATCAAATAAACCCATTTAAATCACTTATTTACTTAAACAAACTTGTTAATAATAATAATAACAGCAATAGTTTGAATCAAGTAAAATCATTGATGGAAGCTTTGACAAGTGATAGTACTCCAATAGAATTGAATAGTGTAATAAATAATCAATCTGCTTCTGCAATAGGTAGAAAAAATGTTCCAGTTGGTTCAATTAATAGTTGTTATCCTCCTAATATGTAGTATATGATCTAAATTATATATGATGTTGTTTTTATACATGTTGGCTTGAGTGAAAGTTTGAGTAATTGTGTTTCATTTTAATTGTGTTTTTTTTCTTACTTCGTAAACAAGAATCTAGTTTTATATTATGTTTAAGAGTTACACTGCCACTAGATATACATGTTATTTAGCTAATTTAACACAGTCTATTATCATTACAGTAACAACAGTTCTGTTCATTCCACTAAAAGAAGAATTTGGTCTATCTTATTCACAACTAGGAGCTTTAACAACTGTCAATTTTGTTACTCAAGTAGCAGCTGATGTAATTTTTAGCAAACCTGTTGACAAATATGGCTTTAGAATATTTGCATCTGCGGGTAATGTATGTGCATTTGTAGGTTTAGTACTTTTTGCTGTTGTTCCTTACATATTTGACAATTGTTATCCTTTTTTGATTGTTTCAACGATAATATTTTCAGCTGGAGGTGGTCTAATGGAATTGCTGTTAAGTCCAATAATCAATACATTACCAACAGATGGCGATAAATCAGCTGCAATGTCATTATTACATGCAACTTTTTCAATTGGGATTTTCTTTGTTGTTTTAATAACAACCTCATTCTTATATTTAGCAGGATATAAGTATTGGCCAATAATAACATGTTTTTGGAGTTTATTTGCATTAACTAGTGCTATTCTATTCACTCAAGTTCCATTATTGCCTCCAATCGCAGAAGATGGAAGTGGTATTGGATTATGTGAAGTATTGAAAAGACCAAAATATATATTATATCTATTTCAAATAGCATTTGGTGCAGCTACTGAATGTAATTTTTCTTCATGGATATCTGCATTCTTAGAAGCTGGTTTACATATTAATAAACTATTAGGGGATTCTTTAGGATTATGTATTTTTGCAGTAACACATGGAACAATGAGATTAATATTAGGTAGATATGGTGATAGATTGCCACTGAAATATGTATTATTGGGTAGTACATTTGGTGCATTACTCTGTTATGAAGTGTTAGGAGTTTCACCATGGAATGTATTGAATGTTATAGCTTGTGGTGTTGCTGGTTTATGTGTTAGTTTAATTTGGCCTGGTTCTTTAATTCAAGCTAGTGAAACATATCCAAAAGCTGGTGCAAGTATGTTTGCTTTGATGGCTGGAGCTGGTGATTTTGGTGCAGCTATTGGCGGTTATTTGATGGGTTTAATAGCTGATACTGTTGAAGAAAGTGATAATTTGATTGATTTAGCTGATAAGCTGGGATTAACTAGAGAAGAATTAGGATTAAGAAGTAGTTTTGTTATTAGTGGAATTTATCCAATTGTTACAATTATTATGATGATATTGACAGGATATTGTGTTAAAGAGACGAAGTATACAGATAAAGATATTGAATTGACTGATGTTAATACAAACAATTCAAATATAGAAATAAAAATTGAAGATAAAAAAGATGAAGAAGGTAAAACACAAGATGTTGTAAATCCTGATGATATTAAAGTAGAGGAAGAAGAAGTTAAACCATCAAATGATGAGAGTAATAAAGTTGAAGAAAAGATTGTAATTAGTGTAGATATAAATGAATAAATATTTATGAAAATGATTTAGTTAATATTTTAAAGAAATATATTATGTATTTGTTTTACAAATTCAATTTTAACATAAATTACAAAACTATTAGAATATTTAAACTATATATTTAATAATAATTGGATAATCAATCAAAATACTATTATTACCATATAAACAACCTTTTCTCAACTCTATTTCAATTCTTTTCATTATTTCTACCTTATCATACATTCTAACAACATCAACTTCACTCAATACCATTTCTAGCATAATCATTGACCATATGCCTTCTTTATGATATTTTCTTATATATTTCACTAATAATTCATCATTCTTATCTTTTTCTTCTTTATTTATAATTCTTTCTATCATCTTTTTCATAATAATCATCTCATTGTCATTTTCATTCAATGATAAAACTATTCAATATATATATAATAACATTATAATAAATATACTCATGTGAATCAATATTGAGTTATTTTGTACAATTAATTGTTCATTATTATTATTGGAAATATATTTCAATAATTTATATAAAGTAACCATAAACAGATATTTCACTTGATTTAAATGTATTAAACATCCTTCACATAACCAATTATTGATTCGCAAATATATATTAACATTCATACTATCATTACTACCACTTCTATTGATTATTTTGTTTAATATAATGAGGAAATAATAGATTACATATTCATTCTCATTCTTGAATATTATATTGAATAATATAATAAGATCATTATCATTATTTAACTTTATTTCTTTAATTTCATCATATATTATCATATTCATTATCAATTCATTGTTACTTTTATTATTTTGTTTTAAGTTGTTTTCAATTATCTTTATATCGATTGATATATCCCTTTTATTGTTAATATATGCAATGTATAAGATTGATAGAATATACAACTCATTTTCTATTCTCATATTATTATTGGCTTTATTCATAGTGTAATAATTATAAATTGTTTTGATTATATCACTATCTAATTTAACTCCATTTATTGATAAATAGTATATGATTGCGATATATTGAATAGGATTTAACTTTATTTCCTTAATTAATATATCAATTGTAGTTTTTAACAACTCTATTCTATTAGTTCTGTGTTTATCATTGTAATTATTATATATTATTAATTCAACTATTTCATTTAAATATTTACACTTTTTATTCTTCTTATTATTATTATCTCTGTTTATATACATCACTATTGATTCAATGAATATATTTATTAATAGTAATATTATATCAAATGTAGTTGGATTGGATATATACAACTTCATTATTTTTACATTAATTAAATCATTCTTATATAATTCATCGATTATTTCTAATACGATATTAATACCAAATATCTTCAGCACTCCATACAATATAATAGGATAAAACGAATAGAATTGCAAAGGTAATAATTTGATTAATTCGATTGAAATGGAGTGTCTATAATCTATTTTATTACTTATTATTGAGATTATATATAATTCTATTATTGATATTAACTCATTTATAGCTATTATCTCTTCATTTATTTCATTTATGTTTGAAACGGATTTTTTTATTTTTTGAATTGTAACGAATATATTTTTTATATTATTGGGATTGAGTTGTTTTGGTATGCTTAACATCAATAATTCCAAATTGGATAATATTACACTCATATTACACTCATTTCTGTTTAAATTTAATAATATTCTCAACAGCAAACTGTTGCTGTCAACTATTGGTGCAGATTCTGTATAAATATGAAACTTGTATGAATGTAATGGAAGTAAATAGGATATAATATCATCAACTGCATCTTCATTACGATTTTCTAGAAGAAATATCACTATTCTATCAACATTCTCAACCAAAAAACAAATGAATCTCTCCCTCTGTTTTTTGGCGTCTTTTATATCCTTTATTGTTCTCATTGGAGGTAATTGACTTAATTGCTGCATTATTTTCTCCATTATATCATCTCTATATTCTTCTCTCTAAATTACAGTTTAGTATAACATTTAACTTACATTTTCCATCTGCATAATCTCAATTAAACTATTTAAAATAATCAATATATCAATAAGAATCGAATCTAAAGAGAAAATCGATAAAAACAAAAAAAGTGATTGAAACGAATCTATTATTGGAATAAAAATATTTTTCTCAAAAATCTTGCGAATGGAAGTAAGAATAGTTAAAGCGTTGGAAGATAATTATTCTTACATTTTAATAGATACTACTAGTAAAAGAAGTGCTGTTGTAGATGGAGTGGGTTATGATGATTGTGAAAAGATAATAAAGAAAGAAAATTTACAACTTGATATGGTATTAACAACTCATCATCATAGTGATCATTCTGGTGAAAACAGTAGATGGCACAAAGCTTATCCAAAAATCCCAATTTATGGAAGTGATAGTTTTGGGACTAAATATCCATCCACTCTAACTTTAGGCGATATAAATATTAAAGTAATTGAAACACCATGTCATACTCATGATAGTGTTTGTTTATTATGTGAAAAAAGTGATAATGTTCCTGTTTTATTCACAGGTGATACAATATTTGTAAGTGGTTGTGGACATTTTTTTGAAGGAAAACCTAAAGAAATGTTAGATATAGTGACTAAATTAAGAGAATTAAAAGATGAGACAAAAGTATATGTAGGTCATGAGTATACTATATCGAATTTACAATATGCAGCATCAGTAGAACCTGAAAATAAGAAAATCAGTGACAAATTGAGTAAATGTGAAAAATTAATGAAAGAAATTGGAACTACAATTCCATCAACAATTTTAGATGAAAAAGAGACAAACCCCTTCTTTAGAGTGTTTGAAAAATGTGTTAAGAAATATGCAGGTAGTGAAGATGAATGTGAAGTAATGAGAATTGTTAGAGAACGAAAGACTGAATGGGGAAGAAGACATTGATTTACTCAAAATTTAATATATGATATATTACATTTTGTTTGTGTTTATGTTGAGGTATTAGTTATTAATATCAATACAATGATTAATAATAATATTTAAAAGCAGATAAAATAAGACTAAACATTTAACATTTGTTTATCGAATTGTTGGTTAGCGAAACAAATTTGAAACACCTGATAATTTGAATTTGCTTTTTTGATTGATTGAAATGGAAGAATCGAATACAAATAATTCAATGAATAATATGGAAGAAGAAGGAAATGAAAAATTGAACAATACAAATGAAAAGACTAATAGTGAAGATATAACCTCTACAATAGCAGAAAACACTTTACCTATATGGGAATATAATCCTCAAATAAGAGCAAGAGAAATATATAATTTTAGTTATGATAAAGATAGTTTTCTAAGGCATTGCATTTTTTCTCCTGATGGTTATTGTATTTTATCCAATGATAATTCCAACACATTAAAGTATTGTTATTAAATATAAAATTATATAGATTCTATACAGTAAGTAGTATTTTGAGTTTTAATTATATGAATAATAACCATATTCTATCACCACCATATGTAGAACCATCACAAATAAAAGAAGATTTCCGAATCAGCGAAGCTGGTACAATCTATGATATAAAATTCAATCCATTTTTCAATTCCTTATATCCTCAAACATGTTATTTTATTGACACTTCAAAAGATCATCCCATTCATTTATACAATGCATACAACGGTGAATTATTATGTAGCTATTGTGGTTATAATCATTTAGATGAATTAACTAATGCATATAGTTTATGTATTGTTGATGATAAGATATATAGTGGATATAAAAATATGATATTGACATTTGATATAAATCGACCTGGTAAAAATTTCCAGAAGTTTAATACGTGTAAATCAAAGAAAAGTAAAGAAGGACAAAAAGGGATACTTTCTACAATTGATTTTAACATTGAAAGCACAAACATGTTTGCTGTAGGATCTTATAACGGAAGTGTATATTTATATGACAATCGAAATTATGAAGTGATTAGTTGTATAGAAAATATTCAAAAGAATGGAGTAACAGAAGTGAAATTTAATCATAAAGGAGATGTATTGTATATTGGAGGTAGAAATAATGATAATTATATTTATGGATATGATCTAAGAATGATAAATAATTTTAGTGATAGTAATCCTTTATGTAAATATGAAAGAAAAGTAAATACTAATCAATTATTCAGATTCGTTATTAGTAATGATGATAAATATTTATTCAGTGGTAATAGTGATAATAAAATAAGAATTTATAATACTTCAAATGGTGAAGTAGTGAATGAAATAGTTGGGTTTAATGATGCTGTTAATTCGTTAGATTTACATCCATATTTACCAATTCTATTATCTGGAACAGGTCAAAGACATTATTATATAGCAAATATAGAAGGAAAAGAAGATAGCGAGACTGATGATAATGAAGAAATTGATGAATATGATAATAATATAAAAATAATGTATGTTGGTGTAATGTAATATGCAGTGTTGTATTTTTCGGTCAAAAAATATAGGTTTACCTATAGGTCAAAACCTATATCTTTAGCTTGACCTTTACCTTCCTTATACTAACTATTAGTTGACCTCCTATTGAACATGAGTTAAGAAGCATATAATCTAACCATAACTATTTTGATCTATTTCTCAATGATGACTCACAATAACATATTATTAACATAATATTAAATTAATTATAGAATAAAAAAATAAAAGAAAAAAACATCAAGCTTGATGGTTTGACTAAGTTAATCTTTATTTTTTAAGATTTAGATCATTTAGATGTATAATTACTCAATATTTATAAGACTTTATAATATATGAAACTATAGGGATATCACATTACCCCCTATCGCATCAAAAGAGTTCTGCATTTATTCAATTGCTGTATGTTAGAGAAGTAACATTTTAACTACTTCAAAATGTTTTGGAAAACGTGATTAAAATAAAATATTCAGATTATTACATATGGTAAAAGCCAAAGTCAATTCAGATTCTGTCAACAAAGATCTATTTAAATTAATAACCTTCAATGCAGTCAGTACCACAATATTAGACTCACCAGAATTTAGAAGGTTTTGCTTCAAACTAGGATATAGTATAACTCGAAGAGAGGTTTATAATGATTATTTATTTTCAGAAACTGAGAAAGTAAGAGACTTATTGAAGAGAAATCATTAATATCCAGAAATAGAGATTTATTATTATAATTACATTAATATTTGTTTTTTAGAGATAGTAATCAATATAAATTAATCATCAAAATAACAAGTTGTTTATAAATATGTTAAATATCACTATTGAGTAGTTTGTAGATGAATATTAATATATTAGTATAGATATTTATACAATTTCAACCAATCTTATTCTAACTATGGTAATTAAAGTAAAACAAGAAGCAGGAATAATATTTTATATAGTATGATAGTTTGTATAAAACAAATGTTACTCAATAAGTAATTAAAATAGATTTTAACAAAATAATGCTCGAGGTTTGACCGACCAACGGTCAAAGATAGATTATAGGTTTTACCTATAACCTATAGGTTACCTATTTATACAACTCTGGTAATATGTATTATTTTTGTGTTATTGTGTTTTTAACCATTTAAAAGAGAGTAATAATAATAATAATAACGATTCAATAATATTATATGTAAACTTGTTGATATTCATTTTCTGTTAATGATTCAAGAGGATGATCAAGAAAATCTAAATCAATTCTTTTTCTTCTGGTAAAATCCATCAAATAATCATAATCTCTCATCCTTTTCACTTTCATTTCACTTGAATTATTCAAATTACTACTTTCTTCAAATATTGAGTTTTCTGAAGTGATTGGTGTAATGGGAGTTAATGATACATCATCTTCACCATCTATAAATGGAGGTAATGCAATCTGAGACACACAGTTTGGAGAAGTTGATTCATTTAACAAATTAGAATAATCCAATGATGGTGGTGGTGTAATCATTGTATCAATATTATCATTATCGTTATTACATTGATAATTAAGTAATTGAATACTCTGTTCATTGAGAAATAGAGTCGATTCTCTATTTGTATCATTTGAGTGACATCTTAACTTTTGTTGAGTTTCTGGTGTATTCTTTGAACAACATAATACAAATGGTGGAGATTGCAAATGACCGCAACATACTAATTTTGAAGAATCATTGTCAATTGTCTTTAAAACATAGACATTGAAACTGAATAAATTATTAGCCGTTCTTTTACGTAGTGATACTCCAAACTGCCATAGTTTCTTTGACTTATTTATCTCAAAATAGTCAATTTTGGTTTGCTTTTGGTCATCTACTACCGTATTCTATTATATAATATAAATTATATGTTCATACTACTATTTCACCTTCATACCAAGGTGATTCCAAAGAACAATTTGGACTGAAGCAGTTCTGCTTTATTAAAGCAAGTTCAAAGGTTTTACCTACGACATGACTTTCATTTGCATAAACGGCAAACTCTCCATACACCACAAATTTGTTATTTTGATCTTTTGGAGTTGCTACTTCAACAGTAACTGAACGACCACAAAAACCAAATTCCTAAAAACATAAATAAATTAAAAATAATACATTATGTGAGTTAGAAGAGTGGTCAGGAAAGCATAAAATGTGCTTTCGAGAACCGACTTTATTATTACGTTTATATATTTGTTTCCATTTTGTTGGAGTAAAGCTTATGTTCATATGCAGGTTAAGTGAAGGGTTTGTGAGAAATAAAATAAAAACTCAAAAAGTGAAATGAGTCACTCTTGCTTTTGATTGGTTAATCTTTGGGTGTTTGGAATATTTTTTGATAAACCAGAAGAAACACAATTCTTAATGTTGATATAAAGAGATTTATAAGAATGATTAAAATCATTTAAACATTTTCATTATACATTAATACATGTTAATAGATGAACAAAGTACGATTTTTTTATATTAGTTAAAAAATGCTTTAAAAGTAATAAGAAATGAATTGCCGGTATAGAATACAATATATTACAAACAGAATATATAAATTTAATAGCAAAATATAAAATATTGCAATAAATCTCATTTAAAAATTAGTCTAATTTAATAAAGAGAAGAACCACTCAATCAATGGATGTATTTCATCATCATCTTGTATTTCATTAAAATCTGACACAAATAACTTTCCAATTCTATTAATCAACGACAAACTTGTATTCACATCATATTTAAATGGTTCTACACTACACACAATCTCTCCTTCTTCATTCTCATTCATTTTATCAGGTAAAATCATACAAACAAATTCCTTCAAGAATTCATTATGTTGTTCTTCAGTCAAAGATCCTTCTAATGTCTCTTCAGGCACAGGAGTAGCACCTTTAGAATTCTTACCACCAATCTTTGATTTCCTATTGGCTGCAGGTTTGGGAGTTTTCTTTCCTTTTGCGTTTGGAACTGGAGTTGGTTCTGGTGGAAGATTTTTCTTCGCTTCTTCTAATGTTTTCTTCACTAATTGTTTAATACTGTTCATTGTGTCTGTATTGATTGGGAAACTAAAACAGCCTTTTCCTGAGAGGTAGATGTAACATATTTCAGTCTCAGTATCTTGTTCTTCAACAGCATCTGGATTAGTAATATAAGTCTATTAAAAATATTAAAAATAATAATAATACAACAATAGAAGTATCTAATGGTGTTAAAGATGATTCTTCCATTGGATTAACCTTTAAATTTGTATTGAAGTTTGGCATATTCTTTATAATATATTGATAAGCTTCATATATCAATAAATTCAATCGAATATCAATCACTCCACTATATTCATATTCTTTCAATAACAATTGATAATAATTATAGAATGTAGCTGTATTTAATTCACTATTATTTTCTAAGGTATATTGGTAATCATTATGTATTTCTAAAGGTAAAATATCTGCTTTTAATCCATCATTAAAATAACTTTGAATATTAAACCAAAATTCATGTTTTCTACTCAAACACATCTTTATCATCATTAAATAGTAATATAACTTGTTAAATTCACTTGGATATATATTGAAATATAACAAAAATAACTGTTTAAAACAGTTATTCGATATATCATATAAACCAATATCTTCATTAATACTGTATTTCACACATGTTTCAAAATCTTCAATTATACATTTAACATCACTTTCATCATATTTCATACTATTCCCTATAATTCTAATTAAAATGTCATATTTCTCAAAGTATGATTTTTCATATAATAATAATGATTTAACTGAATGTGGTTCGGGTGTTGAATATTTCATAAACTTTAATGCTTCATCGATATAATTAGTGCACATATGATATTCATCTTCAGTCAATAATTTTGGTTTTTCTATTGTATATAATACATACAAAGCTTCAGCTATTTCATAGTATTTGATTGTGTTATTATAAACATTATATCTCAATTTCTCTCTTTTAGCTTCTTCGGGATTATCATCTGGTGGATAGATTATTCCATTATCTTGAAGATAACTTAACATAAATGCAATAACATTACGTAATGCTTCTAATTCTTTATTATAGACTTCTATTTGTTGATCTTTATTATTGATTCTATTGACATTGATATTGTTACAGATTTTGGATAATATAATTTCATATGTAAATATATCATCATAACTGTTTTCATCAATCTATTCAAATATAAATAATTAAATTGATAAATAAATATACGATCTTTGTAGCTTTATTAATTGCAGTATTTGCATTTTCAATATCTCCTTGATTGACATACAATTTATATTGAATATAATACAAATATCTTCTATAATATATCTCGTTCTTATTATCACAATATTTATCCAATTCTTCTAATATTTGATTGGATAGTTTATATTGATTCATATATAATAAACATTTTGATTGGTTCAATTTTGTCTTTATATAAATACTACTAAATCCACCATATTCTGCTAAGTTTGGTTGATATTCGAATGTAAGTGGTATTGGTAATACATGTAATTTTGTATAATTATCAATTCTTTCTAAGATTCTATTACAAAATGTATTACCTTCTTTATATTGATATTGAATAGTATAATATCGATATAATAAGTTATATAAATTACATTCTAATATTATCTTCAATTGTTCAGGTAATGTGGATGGATCTCCACTCATTAATTGAGCAGCTAATTTTGCTTTGTTATCTTTAGGATTTGCTGGTTTTTTAGCTGATTTGGTTGTTCCTGGTCTTGATCCTTTGGTTGTTTGATTCTTATTATTTTCAGCTTCATCTTCATCCTCTGGTTTTTCTTCAACTGTATTAAACACTGTTATATAACTCTGTAACTCAGGAAACATTGAATTCAATATCTTTGTTCTATATTCACCTTCACAATTTGCTGCTATATCTAATAATATTTCAAATCTCAATAAAGTCACTTGATGTGTTAGTGTTTCACCATATAACTTCTTTATATTTGCTGCTAATATTACTCCATCTAATAAATAATCAATAATTGCTTTATTCTGTTCGATTGGCTCATATACTTTGAATTCTGGTGGTAAATTTTCATCAGTGGCTTGAGCTTGAACTGGAGTTGCTTTTCCACCTTTTGCTTTTGATTTAGCTGCTGCTGCATTTGTACCTGTTTTACCTTTAGCATTATTCTCTTCATTTTCATCATTTTCAGAAGGTGATAGAATAGGACATTCAGAGCATGTAATAATGTAATAATACGTCATAACTGCATTATGGTAATAGGACAATTTACACTGTGCTTTACATAACAATATTCTAAACATAGTTGCATATATTGGATTTCTGCATAACCTTGTTGATATAAATATACCATAAGATAATATAGGAAAAGCACTTAGATAATAATTATATTCATATAAATAGACTGCAGTATAATATAACATTTCTAACACTAATGATGGTGATAATACACTTATATCATTAAATAGATTATTATTATTCCACACTTCATCAATTATATAGTTATTGTAATCACAATATCTTTGAGGATGTGGATAAGATATACTAAACAACTCTTTAATTAAACATGAGATAAATATAGTGTAATTCAATTTATTGTTGTTATTATCATTTGAAGTATATTTGTATAGTTTATAAACAACATTGCAGGCATATACTATATTCTTATATCCTAATGTAATGATAATATTATTGTTATTCATATATTCTTCATAGTTATTGATTATATCAAATGTACCAAACATACCATCTATTGCATCGACATAATATTTATTCGCTTTTTCTATATTTCCAACTCTTAAAAACATATCACCAATATTGTCTAATAATTGACATAATAAATCATTCTGTTGTCTCATTCTTAGTATATAAATAGTCTTATTATAAAGAGTCAATAATTGTTTAATGGATATTGTTTGAACTGTTAAATTATTAACTTCTTCTGGTTGTTGTAATTGAGCTTGTTGTTGTTGTTGATATAAATAGTACCTTTCTTTACATTCTTCAGTTAAGCTAATATAATCTAATTTATCTCTATTTATTATATCTAATGTCTCTTGTATATCTCTATCAACTTGTTCTTGAATGTCTAAATCCATTTTCATATCAGCATATTGTCTTTCATATATTGTTATCTCATGATCCAATTGTTTTTCTTCATCTGTCCTTTCTTCTTCCACTTGTACAAGCTTACGTTGTCTAAATGTCTTTTTACCTTTCTGTATTTCTTGATATTTGTCTTTTCTTGTATTTAATTCATTTTCTAGATCTTTAAACTCTTTATTCATATCACTTAATAATTGAGTCTGTGCATATTTCATATATTTCAATATTTTCTCATTCTTTTCACCTCTTTCTTTATTATATCTTTCACCTAAACTTACCAAATATCTCCACTCTTTATTACCATATAATAAACCAAATATTATGACCATTATTGTATCAATCCATTCTCTATCTAAATCATAGACTCTTATTGGTTTTTCATCTTTATTATCTGGTTCATCATATTCTTCACCATGATTCCTTATCAAATTACCATTTTCATCAACTTTCTTTGTTTGTTGGGATGAATTTAATTGATTATAATGTTGGAAATCTGATAAAGAATCCATCATATTCTCCATAAACATTGCAGAAACTAAGGATTCAGCCATTCTCTTGATAGGTAATGCATGATCTTTGTATTGTTCATCAATAAACTTATCCCACATCATTTCTGGTCCTTTCCAACTCAATTTCAAACAGTTTATGAGTAATTTACAGGAGTTGATCATCATTGTCCAATTCTCACTATGTTGAGCATACCATATGGATAATGAGTAGGAAAATATGGAAATATAAAAAGGATCTTCTTGTGGTTTAGGTGGTTCTTCATCTTCTCCTTTTTTACCTTTCTTTTTATTGGCTGATGTTGGTCTTTTTCCTGTTTTACTTTTTCTGCCATTTGTAGATTCTTCTGGAGGTGGCTCTTCTACTACTACTGGTGTTGGTTGTTCGATTGGTTTTTCTGGTGGTTGGATATTCAATAATAATGAATTAGTGTATAATGCTTCACTAGTTTCTACTTTATAATGACCATCTCCATATAAATATCGATTATTTAACAATCCTTTCAAATATTCAATATAACTCAACCATTTCAATTGATTCAATTCTTCAGGAGTTCCTCTTGGTATATTGATCTGCTCTTCATTAGTAGAATCACCTAAATCAAACTTCACTTTCTTCATACTACCTCCTCCTAATCTTTTTTCTTCTTTTAATATACTGGATCTTCTAGCAGTTGGTCTTGCTGAATTAATCTCATTTCTTACTGCAATTGTAGTGGATGTTTCTAAATTCAATGGTGTAGTTGGTTTTCCTGGAATCTTTGGATTTGTATCATTCATTTCTGGTATTGGAATATTTGTCGCATCTCCTATTATTCCTCCATCACTAAAGTTACTTTTGGCACTGTTTAAATTAGAATTTGGTGGGAATAAATAGTTCAAATCACTATTATTGATAGTTTCTTGAACAAATGGTAATAATTTTGGCATTTGAAACGAATCTAATATTGAAACACAAGCAGCATAATCTCTTTTAGAATAATAATAACTACACAATAAACTAATATATTGTAAAAAATTAGGATGTTTAATATTTTCTTGTAAATAATTTAACACTGTTTGATAATCATAAGCTAATAACTGTGAATAGAAATCAGTAGTTATATCTGGATATTCCACATTTTCATCATCTTCTTCATTCTCATCTTCTTCAGGAGTTGTTCCTTTCTTTGTTGATTTGGCTTTTTGTTGTTTTTTATCATCTTTTTTACCATTTCCTTTAACTGGTTGTGGTGGTTGTAATTGTAAATATCCTTCTAAAGTGTATAATAATTTCAATGATTTCTCTTCTTCGATTGTTGTCTTAACGATTGTCAATTTATCCATTAATTGGACAGAATTTTCTAGCAATTTCTTGACTGTTTCTTTTTCTACTTTTCTACCTATTTTGAATAATTGATAACAGATAGAACAATATATTTTCCTTATAGCTTCATCTCGTTGTTCTGGTGGTATTAATTCAATTGCTTTTATTAATACAGTATAAGGATATAACAAGTGATATTCAATTCCTTTGAACTTTAATAATGTGATTAAACTATTATAAACTGTATTACAACTAGAAAGAATAAGATCTTTATCTTGTAAAACTATACAAAATATATATTAAAATTATATATTATATATATATATATATACTAATTGCTACATTTATTCCTAATATTCCTTGTTGTATATACTCCATTCTGTTCAATATCTGATGATATACTGGTGTGTTAGATGGAATTTCTTCTTTAGTATTTTGCTTCATATTATACACTAATGCATGACTTAAACAACGCAATACTATTGGATGAGATAATCTCACTCTATCTTCTATTAATTTCTGTGTAAAGAATGATATTTCTTCATGAACTGGTTTAATTGGATGATGATCTACAAAGTATTTTATTATCTCTTTTGCTACTGTACAATCTTCAATCTTATTATCTTCAATTATTAATTGTAAATATCCATAGATCATCATTACAGGTAATGGATTTAGAGTTGTTATACATTCACTAGTTTGACCTATTTTTCCACCAATCAATTCATCATTCTGATCATAAGCTGCAAATGCAAATAAATAACTTTCATTGGGTAATAATCCTGTAATTGTGACGAATTCACCTGGATAGACAGGTCTATTACAACCATTAAACTCTCTATTAGTTAAAGAAACATCTGTTCCAGTTCCAAATGGTTTGCAAAATGCTTTATAATATGTCAAATGAGTGGTTTCTGAGAGTGGTTTATAATAATCAGGTTTAATAGTAATTGATGAATGATTTCGTGTTAATATTAATGGTGGAGGCGGGACTTTAGTTGGTATCATATTGTTACAATTGCTACAACTAACTGCAAATAATTTCATATTTCTTTCAGTGTATTCTTTTAGACTTTCAAATGCTGAGTTTATATAATCTAATTTATTGGGTCTGTATTTACATGTTATTAAGTTCAATATGGCTCTATATAGACTGTTATGTCTACATTGATTGGCTAATATTCCTTCCGTTCTACCACTTTCTTTCTCAATGAAATCTTCTTCATGTTCCTGTAATTCAGGCGGTAAATCCAAAGTCTTTTTATATTTATTCTTCTTCTTCATTTCAGCATTTACTCTAATTTTTCGTTTAAATGCTTCTTTACCAACTACAATAGCTTCTTGAAACTCATAATCATATAATTGACATAATATATCAATATGATAACAAGCCAAGTCTTGATAATAATAATGATAAGCAGATCCTGCTCCAATAATTGGATTATTTGTTAATGGCTTGGCCAATTCTTTGAAATGAGGATGTTGATGTATATCCATTGTAATTCCAACTCTGTAAAATAAATATTCAATATCCTGATCATTGAAATTATAAATATCCATATTCACTAAATCATCTCTAACCTTTTCTATATTATATAATTCATTTCTCATTATTTGTATTGCCATTCTATAATCTTGTTTATTCTCACAGTAATATTTACCTAATCTCAAAGCTACTTGACAACACAATAATGGATCATTCAATTGAATAATATTTGAATAATTCAATATAATATATAAACTATTCACTATTATGTCTTGAATTGGTTCAGCTACAACTTGACCTGGAAATAAACCATCTAAATAATCCATCAATGGAACAGTATATTGATTGTATATATATAATAACATATCTCTCAATAAATCAGGGAAATAGATATAAAATGAAGTATATGGTTTTAATAAACAAGATTTAACCATTTTTATTAATGTTTTAATCTCTTTTATTCCTTTGATAAATGGTAAATCTTTGAATTGTGATTGTATTTCTTCATATAACTCTCTTTCTTTCTTTTCTTCTTCAGTCTCTGGTATAGCTGGTACAATAGGTTTTTCTTCTTCTTCTTCTGTTTCTTCTGCATCTTTTCCTCCTTTCTTACCTTGTGCTGAGCCTGGTTTCTTTTTATTATCTTTTACAATTGATTTTCCTTTACCTTTTTTATCTTTTGGATCTGTATTTTCTTCTTCTTTTTCTACTCCATTTATTGCGATATCTATCTTTCTCAAATTGATCAATAACATTACTACTCTGTCTAATGCAATATCTTCACATTCACTGTTATCAATATTATTGTCTCTGATCAATTTACATCTAAATAACAAATGTTCAGTCATTTTATCAAATTCAGTAATGAAATTATATAAATAATATGATTTAAATATAGCAACATGAGTCCTTAATGGCAATACTTTATTAGAATTATTAATCATTTCTAACTTTTCTGGTGATAAAATAGTCTTTATTTCACCATTATTATTCTTTTCCACATTTACAGTTGTTGTTATAGTATCACCAATATTAACATCTGTTGGTGGTAGCGATGGTTGTATATCAGTTGGTAATGGTGTATTAGCAGTTGTATTATCACCTGTACGTGATGTACTGGGATTAGACTCTTCATTTGTATCTTTATCTTTCTTTTTTGGACTTTCCTTTTTCTTTTTATCATCTTTTTTTGCAGCACCTTTTTTCCCACCTTTTGTTTCTTCCACTTCTTCAGGTTCTTCTTCGATTGTATCTAATTCTTTGTCTGTATATACTTTTGTATATTGAGGTAGTAATTCATCTAATTTTTCTTTAATTGCTGAATATAATGATGGAATTTCTTCTTCATTCTCTAATTTAGTGAATTTTCCATTAACAGGTGTTAATGCATATGTCAATGCTTGAATCTTCTCAAAATCATCATTATAAGTATTTAAAGCCTCATCAATAACATCATTATCCAATAGAATTTCAGATTTCAATACCATATAAGAACTTAGTAAATCCATGTTGTTTAATATTTCTACTGTTCTAGGAGGTATTGGTGGTTGTATTTCTTCTAATTTTCTAATATGATTTATTTGTCTTGCACATTCATATGCACATTTTCTAGCTTCATTGTATTTTTTGTTCATTAAATATAACTTGTATAATATATGGTATAAATTCACTCTCATTTCCAAATAATCAATTGAATATAAGGTTACTACTGATTCAATTGCTTTTATTGTATAAATTAAGTATTTTATTCTCTCCATTGGTATATTCTGATTGTTAAACTTTAATAATTCTGAGAATATTTCTGTTATTAATAATGCAATGTTGTTGATATGCCAATAATTGTTTTCTAATACATCTACTTCATTGTTCAGAATACTTTGAGTTAGTTGATATATTGATTCCAATAGATTAGTAATACTTTGTTGGGATGTTAATGATCTGAACTGTGGATCTGCTTTGATTAGTTTATGATATTGACAGCGATATTGGTAATAAGTTGTTTGAACATATAACTATAAGGATTAAAAATGAAATATTGTGTATAACATACATTATATTCACTTGATTTAATATCTGGAGGAGTTTCAAAGTGCTTCAATATTGTATTAAAGCAATCTTTTATTACAAAGGAGTATTCCTTGAGTGATAAGAATTTTTCACCAATCCTAATAGTTTAATTATATATAAACAATCATACAAAATATAAGAAATTGTAATAATCACCTTCAATCAGCTTAATATGAGCTTTCTTTAAAGTATCTTGAATTCTATCATTGAAATATTGTGAATAAGCCAATTCTGAATATTCAATTCCCTAAAAATAAACGAAAAGAACAAATACAGGAACTTGTTTTAATCTAATATCCTTCACAATCTGTGTTATGCTATCACGACATATTTTATTAAATTCATCACTTATTTCTTTCAAATCTAGCATAGAAAAAAACAAAAAATTTAAAACTATAAAAACGGAAATAGCTTGGCTTGAAATTGTATTTTGAAAAATATATAAATAAACACTCTAATAAACTTAAACATATCTTAATTATATCTTTATATTAAATCATTTGGATTTTTATATTCAAATTTCAAAGATTCATAGTTATACTCTTCTCTATCTTTTGAATTATCTTCATAATCAAGAGCAATAGACACAACATGCATATCATCAATATCGAAAGTATAAAAATCAAAATGTTCAACTGGACAATTATCAACAACAGCAGTTGATTTAATCACTTTATCATTTCTATTTGTCATGTGAAAAGTCACTCTTTGTACATCAAAACCTAAACCAATACCTAGTGATTTCGTATATGCTTCTTTTAAAGTCCAAAATTGCTGAAATCTTTTCAATTGATTCATTTGATCTTCTTCTTCTTTTATTTCACTCCATTCTTGTTTTGTAAAGCAATTATTCATTAATCTAAAATACTCTGGTATTGCTTTTCGAGGTGGATCATATCTTAATATATCAATACCAATTTTTCTCTCAGAATGACATACAAATAAGACATAATCACCATGATGACTTAAATTGAAAGAGATATTTTTATAGGGAGTATTAGATATATCATTCTCTATAGTTGGCTTTCCATATTGTGTTCTTCCTACTTTTAGTTCTGAAAGCGGTACATTTAGAATTGTTGATAATCCTTTACGAATCATCAATCTGCCTGCTAATGTCAACTATATGAATTATTTATATTCCATATATGTAATACTTTTCTATCTTTTTTCTTTAAATACTTAGATATTCTAATTTTCTCTTCTGGTTCAACAGTATCAAGTAATTTATCAAATTCTTCTTTTGATGGATTCCATTCTGCAATATTTACACCCCAACGGACAAACAAAGCCATGTTTTAAAGCAAAACAAAATTTTATTGAAAAAATATTCGTTTCAGAATGTTTTGTTTGAGTTTTTTTCAATCATAAAGACATAAAACATTCATACAATATTCAATATAATAATAATGTCATTAATATAATAGATCAATAACTAATTGAGAGATTAACTCTATTCTTCTTTATTATCCTCATTATTCTCTTCATTGTTTTCTTCTTTTTCATTATTTTCTAACTTTTCTTTCTTAGATATATTGTGTTTGTGTTTCTTCACTTCACTTTTGCTTTTTGTTTTTTCAGGAGCTGATTCTGAAGAAGATTCTGAACTATTTCCTGATAAAGAAGAAGTTGATGATGTTGATAAATCAGATATTGATGATGAAGAAGAAGAAGATGGTGATAAATCTTTCTTATGATGAGAATGAGTATGTTTATGATGTTTCTTCAATTCTTTCTTTTTCTCTTTAGATTCTTCATTCTTTTCATTTTCTTCTTTTCTTCCTTTCTTCATATTATCATTATGATGATGATGATGATGTTTATGATGGTGATGATGTCTATCATGCCTATTCATCCAATATGGTAGATGTCCTGGTGGTGGTGTCATATGATGAGGGTAAGAATCATAATCACGAAATAATGGCATATTATTCATAAATGGAGTTGCTGATGGAGGTGGAGGTGGAGGTGGTCCTGGTGGTAGATGATGATGATGATGAAGATGATGACGATGTTTTTTCATTTCCATACACTTCATAAATTCACCATAACCTTGACGATGATGTGGAATATGATGATGATGATAATGTTTATAATCACCATCGTCATTGTTACTTGATTCATCTGAATAGGATGATGAAGATTTATAATGCTTTTTATGATGTAAACCATTAAATTTACCTATATATGAAAGTTTTTTGTGTTTTTTATTGGAAATTCTTCTTGGTTTTCTTTCATCATCATCATCATCTTCTTCTTCTTCATTTCTATTTCTATTATTAAGATGTTCTAAACGTTGATGACCTAAATGAAATCCTTCATAAAGTCCTTTTCTATACCATCTGTAACATTCATCATTCGGTGGTGTATCTCCAATCATAAAACTAGATGGAACAAAATGTTGAGGTTGATGAGGTGTAGATTGGGATGATTGAGGATAAGTAGGCATTGATTGAGTTGGTGGATAAGATGATTGAGGTGAGTATGGATTATATCCTGGATAACACATATTTGGATAGAATGATTGATTATAACCATACCCATAAGATTGATCAACTGGTGGCTGTGGTTGTGGTGGTTGAGGAGGAGGTTCATTTTGTATTTCTGATGGTGGTGGAATAGGTTCATACCTACAGTTAATAGAATTTAGACTATACTTTTTCTTCTTTTCTGATTCACGTATTTTCTTTTGCTCAGCCTTGTACTTTTCCACATCCACTTCCATATGAGCTCCTAAAGCTGAATCAAAAGCCTATTAAGTACAAATGTATTATTATTGGATATACTTCTATTAAAGCATCATCATTAAACTCTTGTTTATCTTTCTAATGATATAATAGCATATAAATATACATTTTCTGACATTTTGATTGAAAAAGAAAATTCAAAACAAATATTTTGTAATGTTACAAGAAACGGTTGTTAACATGATTGTTAACTATTTCAGTAACGGTTGTTTCATTGATATTCACGATTGTTAATTTTCTTTTTTATTCTCATATTTTAAAACCATAAAAGAACATATCACATATGTAACAATAATTATTGGCACAGCAATTAACAAATTTAACAATACACTGAATTTTCTTTAATAAATTTAATTCCTAAATATGTGAAGCAACCTCTCAATTTCTCAGCAGTATTTTTACTCACCATATATTTCTGAAGCTCATTATCTATAACTTTATCTTTTATCATTTTATAAGCTTCTGCATTATCAACAAATGGAGTGTATTTAAATCCATTGTTTTTCAATTTTTCATAAGCAATATTAAATGGATAATACTCTTGTTTCAAATCACATAATAATTCACATGGTTGATATTCTGCTTTATATTTTAATTTAACTATGGTTGGACTGTAATATCCTAATGTATAATATTTCATTTCTTTTATCTTCTTAGCAAATTCAATTTCCTTTAAAATTGTAACTTTACCAATTCCTAGAAAGCTATAATCTGGATCATAAAAACAATAAACAGATGACTATATATATATATATATTAAATAAAAACATACAACTGATTCAGTCATTATATCAATAACACTTACAGCAACTAATTTACTATCAATCCAATGTTCTAAATGGAAACTTCCTCTTCCTGGCTCAAAACCTACTTTTTCTGGTGGTTCATAATCTAGTAAAGAAGTGATTAAAAATCTTTCATAACTTTTTTTGGTAATATCATCGTCGTGATATACAGTCTTTTGATATTTCTCATACAATGAATAACTTTTAGAATAATATCTTGAAGGATATATTTTTTGAGAATATACATGTGGTTTATGATCACTATTTACATAATAACATATAATTATTTATTAAATATATACATTAACGAATTAATGTTGTTCTTTTGTTTATCATTTTTACTATTATTTTCTTTTGAGTTTTTTTCTTCTTTTTTCATTTCAATTGGTTTACTATCATAAATGTTAATATACCCATTACCACATACCTCATTTTTAAAATTACATTTTTGTTCTTCTATCATATACTTCATTATTTCTTTAGATATATCAACTGCTGATAATTGTATATTTTCCTTCTTCAAAACATTTGAAATGGTAATTCCAATAGATGTAGTAAAATTATATTCTTCTAATCTATTGCATGGTTTGAATTGCAAAATTGATTCATTTAATTTGATATTCCATTTATGATTTGATACAATATAACCTACAGCAGATTTTAAACTGGAATTAAAAGAGCAACTCTTCTTTGGCTCAACTGTTTTAGCTTCTTTTGGTTGTAATGCTTTTGTATCACCATGATCAAGAAAATTTTCGAACTTTTTCAATACTTGCTTATTATTTTTTGATAATTTGAAGGTACTCAATGGAAGTCTTATTGTATAAAGTGAACAACATGATTTGTCATTTACTGGATGGTATACATAGTTGCCACACCTTCTGAAACCTTTATTGAGCATATCTAACTAATTAGAGCAATCAATATACCTAAATATTGTTCAGCTGGTATATAATCATCTTTATTCTTTAAAAATACATAGAAACTAGGGATTATATAATATTATACCTTTTAGCAGTATTTTTACCTTTACAATAACCACAATTTTCTTTGTCATGAGCTCCATAAATCTATATAGAATAATAAGCAATTGCAATACAGTAAATTGAGATTTTTTCATTACAAAAAAAATAAAGATTTTTATTGATTTTTAGTAAAAAAATATGATCTTTTGTAGTTTTTATGGTACTAAGCATTATATAAAGTATGATTAATTAAACATTTATGTTTTAAGAAAAATTAATTATAAGATTGAGGATGATAATTGTTTTTCAGTTTATGATAGTAGTGCAGATGTAGAATGAAACACTCAATCTGTTCAAACGTTCATAACTCTATATTCATTGAATCATATTATGATAATTAATATGAATAATGGACTATACTTCACTCATAATTAGATTCTATTATGCATCTTTAAATCAATTGATGGTATGTAACAACTAAATGCTCAATAAGTCATGATGAAGTAATATCAGACAGCTATTTCAATACAACGCATTGTACTCACGTACGAGTTATTTTTAGCATGGTACACATGTACTTTTCTAGTGTATAGGACTGTATTCACTGTATATGATATAACAACATGATATTATTTATTTGAATAACGGACAAAATTCTCATTTTTAAAAGATTTCATAAGAATGAATCATTCGATAAGCAATAAAGGTAGAATTACACTCCCTAGACCGGTATGGGCTATTCTTATAATGAGCATGACTCAAATAGGCTACTCATTATTAGAGATAGAAAAAATATTTGGTTTAACAAAATATCACGTCAACGTACTGACAATGGAGATAGAATCCTTTTCAACAGACCTTTCTTTAAAAGTACACGATAGAACTAGGATTGAATTTACTGATGACCACTTTGCTGTGATAAACAAAGTACTGGAAGAAAAACCTGACGCAACTAAGTCCGATTTGTTAATAGCCTTGAAGAACACTTTCCCTGGCTTGAATGTTCAATTCAAACTCTAACACGACGGCTTGAAAAAGAAGGATATTATGTATAAAAATATAAATAAAGAATATACTATTTAAAATTTATGATTTATGATTTATGATTTCATATTAGATTTAAAATGTGTGTTTTATAGGGAAATATTTAAAAATACATACATATATATATAATCTAAATAATTAGCTCTGAGCATATATATTCATAGTAGTCATCAATAATTCTACTTGTTGATATATATTATCATAATCTGCAGCTCTACATGTATGGGTATTATCATATGCACTGCATAAGCCATGACACAACTCAGCAAACTCCTTTAAACAAGCTGGAATCTCTTTGGCTCGGGGATTTTGTTCATGTTGACTTGTTAACCTTCTTATATTGTCTGATGCTATTTTTATTTGATCAATACCTGTTGATAATAACATTTCATTTGATAATAAAGCAATTGCATCTCTTATTTGTGTAATTAATTGAATAATTTGAATTGAAAACTGACTATCGTTTAATGTTAGTACTTTATCTGATTTATTATTCTCGTTTACTATTTTCTCAACAAATGTAAAGTGCAAATTATATCTATAAGAATTAATAAAATAATATTTACGTTTTAATAAAAGATTCTAATTCAATATTCAACATTTCACGTTGCTTTCTTTCATCAATTAGTAAATTACGAAGTTCAGTTGTATAATCTGGAAGTGGAGTTGAATTATTGATTCTAGTTAGCTCTTCGATTGTCTAATAGTATAGTTCATTTTATCTTATATACACGAATAACTCCATAATAGTTTGCAAAGTCTTCTATTCTCTGTTTATCTCTATCTTCCATTTCAGAGAAATTATTCCATTGTTCGAGTATTTCAGACTCCTATTTACTTAAATACATTTATAATACCATCAATTACTTTTTATTACAAACGAATTAAACACAGAAAGAATTTTTTTGTTTTGACAATTACTGACAATGTCATATGTCAATCATTCATTACTTCTTTAACAAAACATAATTTCTACACATTTCATGGATATACAATAATTGCATAGGCAAACAAATCATAGTAACAAAAAATAATAATTAGAAAAATAAAGAATCATATTTACTTTGGAGCTACACTACTAAAGCCACTTGTACTGGAAAAATACTTCTCTTTCTTATCTGTATTACTCTTATAATCAGGATTCTTCAATTCTAATCCTTGAACTGGTGTAATTGCAAAAGATGAAGAAAATCCACTACTCTTACCACTCAAGCCAAATGATTTTTTCTTTATGATTTTCTGCTCTTTCTTTAATATTCTTATATTACCATTTCCTTCTTGATTTAATGATCCAAAGTCATATCCCATAGCTGTATCTCCATATTCACCAGTGCTATTACCAAATATTATTCTATTCTGTCTTTTTCTCATTTCTGTCATACCTAGTAATTCTTTACGCTTTCTAATTCTTTTTCCGCCTCTTCTTTTTGTAGGTTTTTGATCTGGAGCTGGTAATATCTTCTTTGTTTTACATTTTTGTGGTTCTTGCCACTTTTCTATTCTATCTTTTATATCCTTCAATAATTGCTCACCGTAATTGCTATTTCCACTACCATTGGTTAAATCATATCTTGCAGCTAATACTAATTTATTTGATAATAATCTACATGCTTTTGTTCTTAAATCAGGTGGACATTCTTGAATTACATCACTATCATATACAAAGCCTTTGTGTCTTATAGCTGAGGCAGATAAAAATGAGCTTGAAAATTGTTTTAATTGACCTAATAATAATATATTACAGGAAGGCATATTTGACAATTTTTCTAATCCACCTGCTTTTCCTACTATTTTGGCTGCTAATGCTGGTCCGAGTAATGCATTTACATTTGGACATATGTATTTCATTCTGGAACTGACATATTTTATTAAATCATCTCGATCTTTATCTAAATCTAATCCTTCTTGGCAGGCTTGTTCAATCAAGCTTAATTCTTTATCTGGAAGTGGATCTGTTTTTAATGAACTTGCTATTACACTAATCATCATCTTTTCAGATGGATTTATATTCTCAAATTCTGTATCAACATTTATATTCATATTATTCCCTATTTTCTTCACTACTTGCATATATTGTGTTGGATTTACTACTGTTTTCTCCAAATCAGGGAATCTTATACTATAATGATCAATCACAAATTGTTGAATTGAAAATATTTCTTCTGTTATATCTGAGATGTATTGGTTTGAGTCTACTATTAATTTATATTCATCTCCACCTTTTGTTATTGATTGTACTGATTTATTTAGATTCTCTCTAACTCTCTATAAATGTAATATTAAAATAAAAATGTAATTTATACAGTCATTAAATTCTCATACTCTTTACTATTACGTAAACGACATATATTGTTAATATCTACAGGTTTTAAAGTAGTCATAACCTAGAAAATAAAAAAGTAAGTAATACAGATTTCTTATCATCACTCAACTGTTCTTCTGAATTATTCTCCTCTTCCATTTTGTTACTATTGTTATTATTTTCATTGTTATCACTCTCTTCAGAATCTGAGTCAAGATCATCTAAATCAGCTCTCAGAACATCTTCAATTGTCTCCTATTATAATAACAAAATAGAATCATACAACTTCATCCATTTAGACAAATTAAATATCGAGAAAAAGAAAGAAAAAAATAACTCAATTCAAGCCAAACCTTAATTTATTTGTTTTGTCATTTTCATGAGTAGTATTAAGAAAAGGAGATTAAGAATAAGTGAAAATTATTCAAGTCAGCAGGATGAAGAGAATGAAATTATTGATACTTCTGAGACTGTAAGTTTTGTTTGATTATATAAAAATAGAATGATAATCACCGAACAATAAATCAACTACAGTGTCACATAGATTTGTTAACATATGAAAATGGAACATATAAAGAAAAACTAACAGAACTAAGAAATGAGAAAACAGAAGTTGAGAAAAAGTATAATGATAATCAATGCAAGTATTGGAAGGCAATACAAAAGAATACAGAATTAGAAAGCAAAGTAACAGAAGTAGAACAAGATAATATACAACTTAGAATACAAAATGAGTGTTTAGAAAAAGAAAATCAATCTTTAAAGACTCAAGTAGAAGAAACGAAAGAATTATTAAAAGAAGTAAAAGAAACCATAACTGAATTAACAAATCAGAATAACAAACTACTAGATGATCAACTATTACTATACAAAGAAATAGAAACAAAAGAAGACCAATTCAGATTATACACAACAGAAAAAGTGTTGAATAACGTTCCAACAGAGAATTATATGATTCCAAAGTTAAGAGATGATAATAGAAATTTATTGAATAAAATAAATGACCTTCAAAAATCAATAAGAGATCAACAAGTGTTAAAGAACGAAATAGAATCATTAAAACAACAAAATCAATCACTTATTTTAACATTAAATGAAACTTCAGAACTTCGTCAAAAATATGACACTGTAGTGAAAGAGCAAAAAGATTTTGAAAATGAAGTATTGAATATTATTGGAGAAGGATATGATGATAAAAAGACAGTTTTAACTAATCTAATGCAATACATTGAAACGATTAGAAATGATCAGATATTGTTGTTAGAAACGAAAGGAAAATCGGAAGAAAAATATTCAAAAGTAACAACACGATTATCTTTACTGAATGAAAGTCAAATTGAAGTACAAAAGAATGTATATATATATATATATATAAATTATTTATATGTATTATTATTATAGAATGCATTATTAGAAATGAATATTAAAAGTTATCGAGGATTAATCTATTCAATGATAAATGACACAAAATCTAATAAATTAATAACAACGAAGATAAATGATTATATTACATCACATCCTGATTCTTCGCTGTTATTATCACAATATATAACTGAAAGTTGCAATAATAATGGGAATGAAAATGCTGAGAATTTAGAAAGATCAACAATAGAAGAATGGAAAAAACATATAAATCAATTAACAAAAGAAAATGAAGACTTGATGAAAAAGAATGACAATTTAGAGAATCAAGTTGCTGAGTTGATTAATAGAGTAGGAAAAGGAAACTTCAATCCAACAACAACCAAAATACTTCATAGTAAAATGAATCCGATAATCGATCAACAACAGGAAATGATCAAAAGACTTCGAAAAGAGATTGAATTTTTAAAAGAAGAAAATGAAAAATTGAAAGAAACAAAACCAGAAATTGCTTCTACTGTTCCTACTACACCTCTTCCAGTTACTGGCGATGTTGATTATGTGAAAAAGTTACAAAGATATCGAGAAGTCTTTCAAACATTCACTGGAAATTTCAGAGAAGCTGTTTCATCATTAACTGGGTATGATATTGAAATGAAAGACGATACTTATAAATTAATATCGATATATGCAGAGAATGAAGATGATTATATATTGTTTGTGAAGAAAGATGGTAATTATGAATTGCTAGAAAGTGACTTTATTCATTCACTTAATGATACATATTTGAGATATATTACTGATTTTAACTCAATTCCTGCGTTTTTGAACAGTGTGAATTTGCTTTTATTTAATAGTACTACTACTAAGAAATGATTTATAGTTTATTTCTATAATTGTTGAATATTTTGTTGGATTACATTTTTATAAATCAAAATATTTACCTATCTAAATGATTTCCAACATTTCTATTCATCTTTTGCACTCTTTTCATTTTACAGCTCATCTACAAATAAGTAAGAAAAGAGGTTATTAATGATATAATTATAGATAAATACTATTGTATTTATACATATTATGTTAACTTACTTTTACAATGTAGAGATATTACGTTTTTCATTTTTTGGGGTTTCGAAAATTCTTCTTTTAATTCACAATGTCTTCTGATATAGAGGAGGACGACGGAGATGAATATGAATATTCAGATGATGAGGATGTTCCAGTTATAGAGTATCAATGAAATTAATAAAATATTATAGAATTCAGTCCAAACCTGTTTATACTTTTGTTGATGAAATGCAAGTTCTGTCTGATATTAAAGATGTAGTTCAAAAGGTTTGCGATACATTGAGTTTAGATTATAATGAGTCCATGTCCTTAATCAGAGCATATAGATGGGATACAATTCGTGCTCAAGATATTTATTTATCCCAATTCGATCAAGTAAGGAAAGAGTTAGGTTTTGATAAAGGAAAGCCAGTTGAAAGAGAAAAAGGTGTTCATATGTGTTTTGTTTGTTGTGATGAATATAGTGAAGATAATTTCTTTGCTCTTTGTTGTGGACATGAATATTGTGTTAATTGTTGGAAAACGCAATTAAACGTGTTAGTTAACAAAGGAATGTCTTGTATAAACAGTAAATGCTTTGAAGATAAATGTCCTCAACGAATTCCTGATGAAGTTTTTAAAAGATTTTTAGATAGTAATATGTGGGATAGATATGAAAGATTAATGATAAAATCATTTGTAAATGACAATCCTGATTATAATTGGTGTGTAGGAAGAGATTGTCCATTAATATGTCAATTTCCAAGTGGAGGTTCATCAAATGTGATTTGTCCAAAATGTAAAACAACATTTTGTTTCAAATGTTTAGAAGAACCACATAGACCAGCAACTTGTGAAATGGTGAAAGCTTGGAATCAGAAAAGTATTGATGATGGTGAAAATGTAAAATGGTTAACAGCTAATACAAAACAATGTCCAAAATGTCATACAAATATAGAAAAGAATCAAGGTTGTAATCATATGACATGTAATAAAGCCGTAGGTGGATGTGGACATGAATTTTGTTGGTTATGTATGGGAGATTGGAGTAAACATGGTAGTAAAACTGGTGGATATTATGAATGTACGATTTATAAAGAATTGGAGAAGAAAGGAGCTTTAAGTAAGGAAGAACAAAAGAAGGAGAATTGTAAAGCAGAATTACAGATATACCAATATTATTTCGACAGATTTATAAACAATAAAAAATCAAAAGATTTTGGTGTTTCTTTAAAACCTCAGATAGAAAAACATATTGAATTATTAATAAACAGAGGACATAGTCGAGATGAAGTATCATTTTTAAGAGATGCTGTTGATCAAGTGATAGAAAATCGTCAAATATTAACTTGGAGTTATGTTTATGGATATTATTTACAAACTAAAGATGCTCAAAATAGACTATTCGATGAACATCGATCTATATTAAATGGTCTAACTGAAGAATTACATGAACAATTAGAAAAGAAATTAGATCCATTTGTTTCATATAATCGTCCTTATGAAGAATTTCGTCAATTTCGATCTGATATGATGGGATATACAACTAGAACCAAACAATTTGTAAAGAATTTATTAGAATCAATTGACAGTTCAATACTATAATCATCATTTTAATATTATAATAATAATTATTATTGCATTTCTTTGTTGATATATAGGATATATTGTTTTATAATGGATAAATTGTATGTAGGTTGTTTTATCCTACTTTAGTAAAATTGGAAGAAACTTCAATACACTTAATGAATTTTATTTTTATTCATTCCAATATCTTCGTAATTCATCTATAATTTATTATAATTTTGCTGCTTTACACCAATCAAAAATATTTAATTCGAAAAATAATGATTTTTCATACCCCAACAAATAAACCAATAAAATTCATATTTTCAGCGTGTTTAATCAGCATTATGAATATGTCTGTATTATCGTTGCTGTTTTGTGTATTTAGTATAGTACTAGTTTTTTTAATGCTGTATAGTTGTTGTTGCAACAAGTCATACTCAATTTACTTACAAAAACAGTGATTCAACCTATTTTGTTGGTTCAAAAATCCAAGATAACCGTCCAGTCACTCATGTATATGGTGAATATTCGATAACTGGTGAATTATGTGAAGGATTGGTTTTTAATCCAAAATCAGGAGTGATTTCAGGAAGACCTAGTAGTATTTGCAAAACAAGAGAACATAGAGTAATACTGAAATCTGCTTCTGGTGAAGTTTTAGAAAGTAGAATAACAATTTCAGGTATTTTTCATTTTATTATGTTTTATATAGTTCGATCAGCACCTACTTATTTCCATTATGGAAGTAGCAAGTGGAAGTCACTACCTTACAATCCTTTTTCATTAGAACCAAGAATTGATGGAGATGTTGATTCGTATATTTATTATTTGTTATGCAGTAATAGATATGAATTAGAAACATCAGTATCAACGAAAATAACTGTTGATACAGCATCAGGTGTAATGAGTGTTCCTCATGATGCATATGATGCAAGCTCAACACCATTTACGTATTATTATTTCTAATACTATGTTTTAAAATAGAATTACAGTTCATGCAATTATTGGAGGAGAAAAAATACTTTCCACATCAATAGAAGTTACTGGAGATGAAGAAAAAGAAAATTTTGTTCCTGGTAAAGGAATTCAATTTACAACAATTGATTTTACACTTGTGAAAGGTCAAGAAGATGAAATTCCATTTACTACACTCTCTTCTAGATCATATTATTCATGTTCTGTAGATCCACCACTTCCATCCGGCTTAGAAATATCTTCATTCGAAAATAGGATAAAAGGTACAGCTACTGAAATACAAGAAGCAAAAGAATATAAAGTTGTGTGTGATGATTTAAACTCTTTATCAAATGTTGAAACTATTACTATAGCTGTTAAAGATGATACAGTGTTAATTCCAGGAATTGGTGCTTATTATATGAAAATGACAACTCCAAGTGAATATTGTGATAATGTATATGAACCAGGTGATAGTAATGTAAATTTAAGAGTTCAAAGAATTGATTCTGTAATTGATTATAAAGAAGGTGATGGTGTATGGGAAGGATTAGGTTCAGAAATGACAGTTCCATTTGCAGTAAAATGGACTGGATTTTTAAATATTACAAATGCAGGTAATTATTTCATGATATCTCAATCAAATGATGCGTATAGTTTTAGCATTCCTGATGTTTGTAATCTGGGAATTGGTAGATGTGGAGAATATACAACAGGATTCAGATGTACATTTAAATCACCTGGTCTATATCAATTCACATACAAAGTTGCATTTCATAAAAATGATCCAAATATAAAGATGGATATGTGTTATGGTGAGTCTGCTGATAATTGTGAATCTCAAAATATTGGTTCTTATTCATTAATTAGTATATTTATTATTATATTATTGTTATTTAAATAGCTCCTTATAGTAAAGTTCAATATAGATACATATCAGCAATTTATACAAAAAGTGAACCAATTTCAGCAAATAATGTAATTTACAAACCAGAAGGAGTGATAAAACAAATAACCAAAGATAGAGATTTACCAGTTGGTTTAGATATAACACCTGAAGGAACAATATATGGAACTCCAACTGGAGAAGATCAACAATCATCTCCCTATAAAATCACATTTGAATATGAAAATGGTAAAAAATATGAAACAACAATAAATATCGAAATTCAAAGTGAAAAACCACCAAGTGAATTTTATTTATATGATCTTATTGAAGGTAAAAATGCAGGAAATAATGTATCTGTAGCTAAAGAAGATGGATTAAACCACGAGATATTAGCTGGTGTTGGAAATGTAATATCCTATGAAATAACCAGTAAATTACCAGAAGGTATTGAAATAACAACTCCAGGAAGTAAAACAATAATAATTGGAAAACCTACAACTGATATAGACTCATTTGAGTATTATTCATTTTGTTTTTATATTTATATAAAATATAGATTGACATTTATTGCTAAAGGAGTTGGATCAATTCAAAGTAGTGGTTCAATATCTATTCACTTCACTTCCAAATGTGAAGGTAATAAGAAATATATATCAATCACTGCGAAAGGGGGTATAATGGAAAATTAACTCTTGAAATAAGAGATATGAATAATGTTGTTGTAAAAGAATGGATAGCTAAAGTTGGTGATATATCTAATGGTTATTATGATGAAACATTTGCATGTTTGAATGAAGAGAGTTATCGATTTGTCGCTACAGATATTAGAGCAGAAATTACATTAAATGTTTTATATGGTTCTGTAGTTATTTTATCAGATAAGTATAAACCTTCAGTACCATTAGATAGGACATTGTCATTATGTATTTTTTTGTTTATTCTATTGCTTTATAGATTTTGGAATTCCAAGTTTTAATTATGGAAATGATACTATTGTAATAATGAAAGAAAAAGTGAATAATTTACTTCCAATTACTAAAGGAATAATTGATAATTATACATTAGTAACTGGAGATCTTCCAAAAGATTTAACATTTAATACAAAAACTGGAGCAATTACAGGATTAATTACTAATACATTCGAAACTATGTATAATCATTTATATATAATACTTGAATAGAATAACTGTATATGCAATCGGTCCATATGGAAAAGCTAATTGCACATTCACATTGATTGGTACAGAAAACACAGAAGAAGAAGATTGTGAAAAAGCAGGTGATGTGTTTTTAAGAATATTTTACAATATTACACAAGCATATATTTCAGATAGTATTGATGTGAAAATATTAATAGATGATAAAACTATATACAGTATATCAAGTGAAATGTTTAAAGCAGGTGTTAAAATTGATAAAATATGTGCAAAAGAAGGATTGTATACATTTAAATTTGATGGAGGATATGGATGGGGTTCTAATACAGTGTCAATAACGATGTATGATACAATTATCATTCCAAATGTTAAATTAACTGCTTTTGCTTCACAAACTATCACACAGTTTTGTATTTATTAATATATATTCTTATATTGAATAGTGAAATATACAATTGATTTAGCTGTTGAATGGAATTATAATGACAAATATGTAAAAGATTGGAATCTTCCTTCATTCTCTCAACCATGGAAATCTTCACTGATATCAAATTTACCTCAATCAACAACCAAAGCAATTTATTTAAGAAAACTAATGACTTTATCATCAAGATCTGAAGAATCTACATTTATAATGAGATTGAATTATTATTCAGGAATAGTGGTATATATTAATGGAAAAGAGTATTTAAGAAGAAATGTTAGAGTAGGTGAATTAAATGAGAATGATGAAGCAACTGGAATAGAAAGAGAATTGACAATAGTAAGATTTATATTACCAACTGAAATATTATTATCAACAGCAAATGTAATAGCAGTAGAATTACATAGACATTCATCAGAAACTTCATTACCTCAATTGAAATTCTTTGTAATGCCATTAGGAGGTGATGAAAATGGATGTACAGCAATCAATCCGTATGGTGGAAGAGTAATATCTGCAAATCCTCCTGGATCAAGAAACCCAGCTGATAATGCATTTGTGTATGAAGGAACATCATCTTGGTCTGACAAAAGACCATCAGATTTTCCAGAAAATCCAATTTATGCTGAAATAGAATTTAATGACAATAATTATTATTATTTCAATAATTTTATAGTAAAATTAGGAAGTGGTATGGAGAAAGGAGCTCCAAAGCATATAGAATTAACAGGAGAATTAGAAAATGGAACATGGATAACATTAATGGAAGAAAATGATACAAAAATAACTTCATCAAATAAAAATTATCAATCATCATTCTATGATAAAGCTGATGTATTTCATCATTTGAAAATCTTAGTTCATCATTTAAATGATGATACTTATTCAACATTCAATGTTCAAACCTTAGGCTTTCTTTCATGTCCATTAACATATTGTGAATCTCAAGTATATGGAAATACATCCTTTGAAAAATCGCCAAATGGTAGAACTGTAAATCAACAATGTAAATATCCAACAGATAAAGAAAAATCATTTATATGTGATAGAGGAACTTGGAGACAATTAACAAATGAATGTGAAGAACTACCAGTAATAATATCAAAGCAAGAAAAATGTGAAGTTCAATTAGGGGTAGAAATCAATATTCAAATTGTGAATGTAATAGGAAATATAATATCTTATAGAATGATAAATGCTCCTCCTGGTTTATATATAAATGAAACAACAGGTTATTTGACGGGAAAAGTAACAGAAGGTAGAAGAGAAAGATTATTATCAACAACTGAAGTAACAATAATCATTGAAGCAACTGGAGGAACAACAGAAACAACAATCTCAATTGAAACAGTTCTTGCTCCTCATCCAGTAATTTCTTCTTATAATAAAACAATCACTTTAACCTCTGGAGTAAAATATGAAAGATTAGAATTCTGTAAAGTATTTGGTGAAAATTTGAAATATTATGTAAGTGAAGAATCAATTAGTTTACCTTCTGGATTAAATATCGATGGAAGTGAAGGATTTTTATATGGAACTGTATTTGGTGAAAGTAAAGAATCTTATCGATTTGTAGTAACAGATAAAGATGAAAAAGAACCCTATTATATGGATGTAGAAATAATTGTAATAGTTGGTGATGATCCAATATTATTATCTTCATTTGATAATATCACATTCTATTATGAAGTAGAAAATGAGATAGAATTCATGGAAGTGACTGGAAAGAATCTTGAATATACAACGAGTGACACATTACCAAATGGTTTAGTTCTTGATAGAACAAGTGGAAAAATGAAAGGTAAAATAGTTTATACTTCTGATTCAAAAGACCAAAATATTCCAATTCAAATCAATATAAGATCAACAACAGGAAATAAACCAATAACAGTTCCAATAACTATCATAATAACTCTTCCTCCATATCCAGTTGTAATGAGTAAAGTAGATAAAGTAATAATAAAAATCAAAGAACCAGTAAATGAGAAATTATACAGTGTAGTAGGAAAAGACTTAATATTTGAAAGTTCAAGTATATATATTCTTTATATTTATATATATGATAGAACAAATACCTGGTTTAGTGTTTAAATTAGAAAATGAAGGAAGTGTGAGTGGAACAGTATATGAATCTGTATTAAACCAAACAATTACATTTTCAATCAGATCAAATTCAACATCTGTAAATGCAGCTACATTAATAGAAATCGAATTTATATTCTTAATGAATAATAAACCAATAATTAAGTCCATAATAGATCCAAGAGTGAGTTTAATAATGAATGTAGAAATCTCAACTCCAATTGCATTAGTGATAGTAAAAGGAGATAATTTAGTATATTCAATAACACCTGATTTACCAAGAGGTTTAAAATTTGATAGTACAAGAGGAATGGTAAGTGGTGAACCAAGTGAATTAAGTGAGATGAAAAACTATACATTAACAGTATCTAACAACTATGGTGAAGATAAGACATTTATAGAGTTAGAGATAATAACATTATATTGTGAAAAAGATGGAAGATGGCCAAGATCTGAAATTGGTAGAGTGACGATGAAATGTGATGGTGAAGGAGTGATATATCGAGATTGTTTGCTTAGAGGTAATAATGAAGTTGAATGGGGAATGGAAGTAAATACTTGTATAGAATCAAGTTCAAGTACAGGAGTAATAGTAGGAATAACATGTGGTGTTGTTGTGGTAGTAATAATAATAGCTGTTGGAATAGTGTTTTATGTTAGATTAAAAGTAGTTACAGCTTCTCATCATAAACCGAATGAGTTTAAAAATGCTCAGAAAAAGAGATTAGAAGAAAATGATGAAGAGGATAAAAGTAAAAAGAATGATGAAAATGGTATAAGAGTTTAGATGTGTTAATGATAAATTATTATTGGATTTTTATGTTTTAATAACTATTATTTGTTTTTGTTTTTTATATTATACTAACTATGATAAGTATTAAATAAACATCGATCTATATTAAATGGTCTAACTGAAGAATTACAATATCAGTTGGAGAATAAATTAGATCCATTCACTTCCTATAATCGTCCTTATGAAGAATTTCGTCAATTTCGATCTGATATGATGGGATATACAACTAGAACCAAACAATTTGTAAAGAATTTATTAGAATCAATTGACAGTTCAATACTATAATCATCATTTTAATATTAAAATATTGTTATTATGTTTATTTTAAAAGAAAACAAAAACAACAAAGTTCATATCAGAGAATGAATAATCGAAATGAAATGAAATTCATTTATTCACTTTCAGCTGCTAATCCTTTCTCTTCTTTTGGAGCTGCAGCTGTGGCTTTCTCTGGAGCTGGTTCACCACCAGCTGCTGCTTTCTCTCTAGCTTCCATTGCAGCTTTAGCTGCTTGTGCTTGAGCTGTTCTCATTCCTCTTCTAGTAGCTCTCTTCTTGGCAGAACTAGCACGAGCATATACACAGAATCCAATCAATAATAAGAAGATTACACCAGCTATTGAAGCAACTACTATTACTGCTGTTGAGGTTTTCTTACTCACTATTTCTTCGGCTGAACAATTATCTTCTAAAGTCTCCCAATGAGGATTCATACCAGCTGTACATCTTCTTGTCATTGTTCTTGTTGATCCTGTACATTGAATTGTTACTGTTTTACCTTGTTCAGTTGCTGGCCATGAACCATCAGTCATACATCTAACTGTATCTACACGAATGTGAATATTTCCATATAATTCATCAGAAACTGGATTTTTAACTGTTACTCTGAATGTGGTTAAAGCCATTTCTGCTTTGGGAATTCCTGTTATTTCACCAGTTGATGTATTGAATTTCAATCCTGGAACTGTTGTTTCAAGAGATGGAGTTATTGCATATTCTAATTCAGCACCATATACACTAAATGTTGGAACTAATCCAGCCACATCAAAATCTTTATATACTGTTGAAGTTCCATTACTAATAACGAAATCTTTAATCATCTTTAATGAACAAACAAGTGAGAATACTGGTTCTTGTCCCCATGTTGGACTTCCACCTAAATCATTACACATTCTAGTTTGTTTACCACTATAACCTTCTGGACATTCTCTTACACATTCACTTCCAGCTACTGTTGCAGTCCATTCTCCTTGTGGAGCACATAATTTATTGTTACAAGCATCAAATGTCACTTCCATCAATTCTAAACCAGCCAAATCAGCAGAATCTGGTTTACATGGTGCTAAACCAGGAATACCAGTTGTTGTGAAGTTGATTAATACACCATCAAATGATTCAGAAACACCATAAATGTAGAATTCTCTTGTTACTTGTTTTGCTTGCCAGTTTGTTTCATCATTTAGATTATCTGGATCTCTGAAGATAATTTGATCTTGCGAATCTAATAATTTCCATGTTTTACCACCATCTGTTGTTGCATATACATCCCATGAGAATGGAACTCTGTATGGATATATACCAGCATATAACATATTACCAGTTGTTAAAGTATATTTGTTGAAGAATTCTGATCTTCCATTTGGCCACATGAATGTAATTTCTACTGGATTACAACCACTTCTTACATAACCTTTTGTATTCTTATTACCATCAACCCAGTTAGTTAATGGTTCACTTGGATAAACAAATTCAGCTCCAAAGTTGTTTGTTACTTCCATACTTCTTACACTTCTTCTGTTACAATCAGCAACTATATAATTGAAGAAAGCAGCAAATGGATTGATATTTACACTATTTCTGTGTTTATGAACTTCTGCAGCAATATAATTCACACCATTTTGTAATATATCAGCTGAAGCACCAGTTCTTCTTAACATTATATTACTTCCTGTGTATATTTCTGTGGCATAAGTATTAGCTTGTTGATTTGCTGGAACATTTCTTCTGTAGAATTCTTTGTTGTTTAAGTAAGCAACAATA
Organism: Proteromonas lacertae; assembly: GCA_002245135.1. Classification (NCBI taxonomy): domain Eukaryota; class Bigyra; order Opalinata; family Proteromonadidae; genus Proteromonas; species Proteromonas lacertae. The sequence goes on along the minus strand of NGBS01000882.1, from coordinate 34,483 downwards.
CCAGCATCATATTTAAAACCAGCTTCAAAAGCAGCTATCTTTCTAATATCAAAATCATCAGGAATTGTGAATGTTGTTCTATAATAAGTTGTATAAACTCTATCACCTCTATCTGGATAACTTCCTGGAATATAAGATTCCCATTCACCTGGTTTGAAGTTATTATACCAATTTCTATTATTAGTTGTTGGACTATATTCCCATGCTGCATTTGGTGGACTTAGATAAGCAACATCAAATACTTGAGTTTTTACTTCATTACCATTATAAATTATCTCACCATCAGCTAAAGAAATTGTCAAAGCATTTGAACCCCATCCTCCACTAAGACTTAAAGTGTAATTATCTGGATACATACAGAATGATCTTTTTGTTGTTGTATATGGATAAATACCAAAATCCCAATTAACTATATAATCTTGTTTATCCTCTGGTGGTTCTAATCCTCTGAAAAAGTAACCATAAGCAAACCAACCAGCACCATTAGATCCTGTTGAACTAGCAGCAATTTGAGCAGGGAATGATCCTTCTGGACATGGTTCTGTTTTGATTGTTAATTGAGTTGTTCCAGATCCTGCTTTATTTGTACATGTTACTGTGAATGTTAAACCATCTGGATTGTTATACATTGAATTACCAGTGATTGTTCCTGTTTTATTATCAAATACTAATAAATCAGGAAGATTAACTGGATTAATTGAGCAGTAATCAGCTGCGTAACTAATAATTGGTGATATAACAGCACCAATACCTCTTTGAATAGTATAAACACCACCATCACCATCTGGATATTCGATTTGAGGTGATGAAGAAGAACCAATAGTAACTGAAAATTGAACTACAACATTTTCTGGAGCATCATTTCCTTTCACTTTATCATTCAATATATATTTACCATATCTGTAAATACTTGTTCCTTCACCATAAACCCAATATTCACCTGGAACTGAATATTTATTTGGACCTAATGTAACTTGATAAAGACCATCATCAACACATTGGTATATTTCATATGTACCAAAAGCTGATCCATCTCTCCACATTACAACATTTCCATCAAATTTTTTTAAAGACATCTTTTGGAAAATTTTATTATCAAAATTTGCACCGCCAGTAAATACCATTCTCACAAAAGATTTACCTGTTTCACATGCATCAATTTGAATTGGAACTAATGCTTGAGTAACACCACCATCAGATTGACCAAAGATTGTTATGGTTCCTGAAGCTGATTCTAATGGAACACCACTTATTGCACCTGTGGCTGAATCTACACTTAAACCAAGTGGTAATCCACCTTCTACATAATAATTTACACCTGTTGGAGCTGTTACTGGTGCAACAGTTTCTATTGCTACTCCTATTTTTCCATTTATTGTTCTACCTGTATAATCAATTGGAATTGGAGCTACATATTTTACTACTTCAATTTCTACTGTCGCTGTTAATACACTTGTTCTATCAGTTGAAGTGGCTGTTACTGTATATTTTGTTCTGTAAGATGAATCAACTGTGGGTGTTCCTGAGATTACACCAGTTCTTGAATCACATCTTAAACCAGCTGGTAATGTTGGATAAATACTGAATGATTGATATATTTTGTTTGACATAAAGATAATTGGTCTATTTGCATCAAGTTGAATTTGAGACATGTAAATAGCTACTGGAGTTCCATAAGATAAGGATGAAGATGGTAAATAATAATAATAATCAGATGGAATATAATTCTTTTCCATCATATTTGGACCTCCTGACCAGAATAATTGCACTTGTTTCAATGGATTCATATTTGATTTCAAATAGGTATATTCAATTGCTCTTGGACCTTCACTTGTTGCTAATGTTTTTTGATTTGATCTTGTTTCAAGAACACAAGTTTGTAATTCCTTTTCTCCACATGTTCTTTGAGCTGTTACTTCATCACTATCAGAACCTAATTCACCTATAAATTTTGCTCTACCAGCATCTAACACATCAGTTCCATAAATATAAGTTCCTGAATTTGGGAAATTGATATAACCTTCATAAACTACTTTCAAATTTGTTCCATATTTGGAAATTAAACCATCAAATGTTTTACTTGATTTTTCTCTATCAATTGCACCAACTACATGTTTTGCTACTAATGTTTGACCTTCACAACTATCAACATTACCATAAGAAGTACTTCTACACGAATAATAACTTGCCATAATACCTGGTTTTAAGATTTCTGTTGATAAAGTTACAACTGTAAGATAAATATCAGCTGTTGTTGTTGAAACACCATTCTTGGCAGTAATTTTATATTTTGTAGATGTTTTTTCTACTGATGGATTACCTGTAATTGCACCATTAGAAAATGTTAAACCAGTTGGTAAAGCTGGTTCAATAAACCATTCAGTTGGACTTCCTTCATAACTTGGTTGGATATTTACACCTGTATGAATTCTAATAATATAATCACTGGATGGATAAGTTAAGAATTGAACTGGTTGTTGTGGACCAGATATAAATTCACCGCCTAAATTTTCATAATACATTATACCAGCTGAGAATATCTTCCATTCTATACGTAGTTGAGTAGGACCACCAAGTTGATATAGTAATGCAGTAAATGCATGATCTCCCTCAGTCATTTCAAATCTAATAACAACAGTTTTAGTAGTTGGAATTGCAGCAACTGGGTGAGTATAATTATTATCTAAGAACAACCAAACGCAATCATCTACATAAATTCTAAATGAGTAAGTACCTGTAACTGGAGCATGAATAATACCATCAAATCTTACAAAATATTTTTGTTGAGGAAAAGCAGCTGGACAATCACCATCACAATTATGATTTAATTCAGTGAAATAATAAGTGGTGATTGGATTCATATTTCCATTTTCAAAATCATATAAGTAAGGATCATAAGTTGATACACAACTTCCTCCTTCTTTTGGATCAGCATAATTGTTTGGAGAAATTCTAGCCATTATACCAGGTGGTAATTGAGTATTATCAACTACAATTACATTCACAGATACTGGTAATGAACCTGCAGTGTTCTTAGCTGTTACAACGATTGTAATAGCTCTTGTAGTTGTTGTTGGAGTTCCACTAATTGCACCAGTCACTGGATCTAAAGTCATTCCTGCTGGAATGTTGTTTGTTTGCTTTTCGAATGAAGTAGCTTGTGGATCACACTTTGGACCTTGTATAATTGTATAAGTGTTGATTGGGATTTGAATTCTGTCAGTAACACCATAAGTACAAGATTGAATTGGAGCAGTTACTGACATTGAGATTGTTGTTGTGGATGTATCACCTGTAGGTCCTGTAAAAGTGATGGTGTATGTTGTTTTTGGTAAAGCAGATGTTGGAGCACCTTTAATTGAACCATCACTTCCTAAATACAGACCAGTTGGTAAAGCTGGATCAGAAGCTGCATTTGTAGGTGTTGGTAAACAGGAAGGAATTATTTCTACATCTTGATTTACATCGAAAGAGAAATCTGTATTACCATTGTTGTAAGTACACCTTGGTCCTTGAGCATAACCTGTATACAATATAGATAATACGAAATACATATAGCTAAGAGCAAAATAAGAGCTATAACTCTCATAATCTTAAATAGATATAAAATCTAAAAAGATCCAATAGTTATTAATTCTTTGTCTATCAAGACATATTTCAGTCACTATACATAAAAATCTTGTATTTTTTAAAGTACTTTTTTTAATATATACAAAATAAATGCATATGAAATTTTACAAGTCATGCTTTATAGGTGTGAAGTATTTTAGCATAGCTAAAAGTGAGTTAATTAGTTTTTATCTCACTATTACAACCACTAATATCCCTTTTGCATCTTCGAAAGAATGTTAAAAATTACTATACAACTATATATGGTGTTAATTAACCATAGTCTTTAATATTGGATTAGAGTCTTTTATATTCTTACTGTAAATTCATTGTATGATGAAAATATAATCTATCAAAAAATAATTTTAAATTCTATGTTCCATATTTCTTTTTACAACAATTTTTAAAATGAGGGTATGAAAAGTTTATGTACTATAACTATTGTTATATTTATATAAGCTATTTCTAACTTAAAGCAACTACTTCATCAGCTTGTATAACTAAAGAAGATTAAAACAATAATATATAAATATTAACTTAAAAAATAATGATAAAATAGTAAATGAGAAGGAAGAATATAGAGTAAAAAGTATAGTATCAAATAAAGAAATAGAGAAGTTAAAGAATCATATAATGAACTTAGAAAATGAGAATAAGAAATTGAATAATGAAAGAAAGAATTTATTACAGTCAAATCAATCGTTAACAAGAAGATGTGATGATTCAAATGTAGAGAAAGTTCAACTACAAAATGAGATAAATAAACTAAAAAGTAAGAATAGTTTTATTAAGAAAGTGAATGAAATATGATCGTTTTAAAATAAGATTCTCTTTTATCTAATCGTATCTCAGTTGTAGACTAAAATATGTCTACCTAAATCTCATTCCAAACATACATTCTTTCAAATTTTTGATATTCTTAATTAGTCTCTCGATATTGAACCTATTTATTACTTCCTAACTATTTTACCTTCACAAACAATTCCAGCTTTGTATTCTCATACACTTCTAAAGGATGTTTATAGTCATCATCGAAATAGATAGAGTAATAGGATGAATTAGTGTAAGGTTCATCACAAGATTTATTCATAACTTATCTTGGAATTAACCATCCTTCCAGTTACTCATCTTCTATCTACATTAATCATTATTTAATTATGCTTTCTTATACCACTTTCTACTATTATAATCATCATCAATCCTCATACATACATAAAAGCATTAATTGTGTATATTTATTGAAATATTAATTGGATAGTTGCAGTAAATCTTCATTATCACATTTAGAGCATTCCTAGAGTATTGATGCTGATATTATCCCATAGTTACCCTATTGGAGAATGAGATGTTCTTGTAATGTCATCAGTCTCATTTTCCATATAACATTTGAGAATTTGATTCTACTACTCTCAAGGGATAAGTAGAGAATTCTTACTCTGTTCTTCTTCATCATACTTATAATTCATATTATTGGTAAATACCGATTGATTCTTATTACTAGATTAAAAGATAATCTTATGATTGAATATTACTCTACTGTAGGATGTGTTTCTACAATACTCTCTATAACTATACTTTCTTAAAATTAGTAGCATGAAATAAACTCTATGTGATGAAATAAACTCAAAAATCTATTTCAAACATTCAACACATGTTAGATGTCAAAGATCAAAAATAATTTCATCAGCTTTTATCCAATTATATTTCAAATCAATGATTTCTAAAAATCATTCATTCCATTATTTCTTGAATTTTTAATCTATTCATCCAATCTCTCAAAATCTTCAATCATGGGTCAAGAACCAGCAGCTGCATCAAAGAAAGCCGTAAAGAATGTAAAGAAAGTCGCCACAAACAAAGATGGTAAAAAAAGACACGCCAGAAGAATAGAAACCTATTCTTCTTACATTTTCAAAGTATTGAAACAAGTTCATCCTGAATGTGGTATATCAAAGAAAGGAATGTCTGTAATGAATTCTTTTGTAAGTGATATATTCGAAAGAATCTGTGGTGAAGCAGGTCAATTATGTCGATACAACAAGAAGCACACTTTAAGTAGTCGTGAAATCCAAAGTGCTGTAAGATTAGTTTTACCAGGTGAATTAGCGAAGCATGCTGTATCAGAAGGTACAAAATCTGTAACAAAATACAACAGTTTAGTTACTAGTGCTACAGGTAAAGCTGCTCCCGAAAAGAAAGAGTAAATAAATGAATTTACTTTTAAAGAAGTTTAAAACCAGGTGCTTTTTAGCACCACATATATAATTTAAGAGATTTATTTATTTTTGAACTATTAGATACAAAGAAATACACATATATAATGTTAATCAAATAAATTATCTAAATCCACACTTACATTCAACATATTAGGAGCAGAATCATTCAATACTCTAAAGAGCAATTTCCTTGTACTAAATCCACGAAATATTTTCTGTATTTTAACTGCATTTTTATTCCTTTCATCTCTATAGTTATTCATTTTTTCTTGAATGATTTGTATGTCATTTCTATGACATTTTCTATCTAGATATCCTCTAAATACTGATTGTATTTTAACACTACTGTAATTCTCATCCAATATTCTATTCTTTGCAATTTGTTTTCTTTTTAATGGTGATAATAGTGGAGATAATGGAACTGAAGATGTTAATAATTTATCATTCTCATATTCATCATCATCATTTTCATCTTTTGGAGTAGTATCTAAAGATCTGATTGATAATTTCGATAATTGTGTTGTTATTTCATTCAAATTCTGAGGAGAAAAAGTCTTTGAAAAGCTTTTATTAATACTTCTCCTATTATTATTATTATTATTATTGGATGAATAACCAGAGAATGTATTTTTTCTTTTCTTCAAATAGGATGGATTATTATTGAACGATTTTGAAAAATTTTGAGTATATTTCCTTACATTTGGTTTTAATATTTTGGATGGATTTACTCTCGATTCTATTAACTCTTGTTGTATAATATTTAATTGTGATGTTAAATGACCACACTTTCTATTCAATGAGATTATCTTTTGATTGGAATTGGATAGCTTTTCTGACAATATTGAATTATTCATTTCTAATCTTTTTATTTGGTTTTGTAATAATTTATTCTTCTTTTCACTTTGAATATAATCATGATTTGTTTGGTTTAAAGACATTTTCATTTCTTTGAATTGTAGATTTTGGTTTTGTTGTTGTAATACTGTGATAGTTGGAGTTTGAGATGAAGATGATTCATTCAATGTATTTATTACATTATTATTATTATTATTCAAATTGATTGTATTATTGTTATTCATTTCTTTTTCATTCACTTTCTTAATAAAACTATTCTTACTTTTTAGTTTATTTATCTCATTTTGTAGTTGAACTTTCTCTACATTTGAATCATCACATCTTCTTGTTAACGATTGATTTGACTGTAATAAATTCTTTCTTTCATTATTCAATTTCTTATTCTCATTTTCTAAGTTCATTATATGATTCTTTAACTTCTCTATTTCTTTATTTGATACTATACTTTTTACTCTATATTCTTCCTTCTCATTCTTTAAATTTTGAATTGTTTTCAATAATTCTTCATTCTTAGAATCATTATTTACATCTTCTAATGCTTTTATTTTCTTTGATAATTGTTTTCTATTCGTTTCTAAAGTCTTTATATAACTTTTTAACTCATTATTCTCACAACTTGAATTAATCATTGATATATGATATTGAACTGGGCCTAGGTGTATTTCCTGCAATAATTTGCCAAAATTTAAAGTAGATAAAGATTCAGCCGAATGCTTTCTATCATTAAAAATAGTTAAAAAGAATAAAACTCGCGGATTTTCATTCATAATACAATCTTTTAATAATAATGTTAATTTAGTCTTTTGAAATGAAAAACTTCTTCTTTTTTCTTTTAGAGACTTTAATAAATCAATAAAATTCATAAATGATTTGTTTAAGGTTTGACTTTCAGATAATCTATCTTTTGATGTTGATATTCTATTCAATATTTCACTTCCTGGTAGATCAATAAGATATAAAACTCCATTTCTTTTTATATTTGAATTTTCTGAACAAATTACTTGTATTTTAATATACATAGTTGAATGTTCAAATCTACTTTCATTCCTTGCTATTGATAAATTCAATCGATATGAGGAGACTATTCCAATTAATGTTTGAATATCATTTTTAGATTTAATTTCTAATTTTGTTATTTTTTCTAATTCTATATTATTATTATTTTCAGTAACTTTTGAATCTAATTTTACTTTCTTTTTGCTCAATATATCGAATATTTCTTCATTATATATTTCCAACACTTCAGCTATTATATCTATTTTACCTGTAGATTTCTTTGATTTTGATATTTTGTGTATTTTGTTTAAATATTGAGATAATAAACCTGATTGATTAAATAAAGTTACTGTTCTATCGGTTTTATATTGACCATAATTTAATAATAAGACAACTTCACCTTCATATAGTGATGAACAAATAAATTCTGTTTCTTTGAATATATCTTCTGATTTTGAAGTGTCTGAATATACACGTGGAAATTCGAAGAGTGTTGTGTTGGTAGAAGACGAATCATAGTAAGATAAACGATTAACATCGTACACCTCAATACATTTGGGATTTTCCTTTGTTACTGGCGGAGATAAGGATTGACACACACGAACATACATTAAAAAAGATCCACGAACAGATTGAAGTTGATATAATAGATTATAGTTTTCTTTTATTAATGAATCTATTTCATACTTTTGCTTTGACATATTTGATGTAATAATAGGTATTGTAGTGGTTAATATATTGTGATAATTTGCAAGAGAAGAAGTAACAAATACATTTACATTATCTTGGTCAATTTCTTCTTCTTTTTTATCATCAACACTTTCTTCTTTTTCAGACCCATTTAAAGTGTTTATCACATCAACAATATCGTTTCTGAGAGATTCAAGTGTAGCAGTAACTTCATCTTCATCTGATTCCATTGCAATTTATATTGTTGGATTTATTCTATACCTATTACAGAATATAGAAAATCCAAAATTTGAAAAATGAGCTTGCTAATGTCAAGCTTTTTCATAACGATTGTTTTTATTTCTCACAATATACAAAGCTAATTTAAATTTTATACAATTCATTGTAAAATATGTCTAATAATCAATCAGATAAAGCAAAGAAGAATGACAACAAAGAAAAAGAAGAGTCATTACACCATCTACCACAAGTTGTAAGAAAAGTATATTTTAATCAATCTATAAAATACATATAGAACATGCTTTTTAAGGAAATGATCGATTATGAAAACAATTTAAGTGAAATATCACCAGTATGATATTGCATTAAAATAATATGTTTTAATAGCCTATACATTACGAATCACACAAAGTTATTAAACCAGAATTATATACAGTCAAAGGAATAAGAAAAGCAAAAACCCTACCAGTTATTAAATATTATGACCCAATGAGGTTTCTAGAAAAATCATTTAAAAATGATCAACCAGATCCTCCATCCTTTCTTCCATTAGATTTCTGTGATATTCTGCCAATGGATTGTCCTGAACTTCCAGCTCCAGCCAGATCTAAATATGTACAAATAAGTGGTGAAGTAGAATGGAGAGAATGTACAGTACTATCTTATGACAAAGAAGCTCGAAAATTCTTAATCGAGTGGAAGAATGACGATATGCCAAACAAATATGTTTCTAGGTGGAATATTAAATTTAGTGGAGAAACAATAGAATCATGTGAAGAAAGAAAAGTTCATGCACAACAATTTCAAAAAGTAGCTGAAGCTATACTCAGATATACAGTAACCAATCATATTGTAGCAAAGAACATTCCAAATCCTGAAAGATTATTGGCTCCTTATCCAGAAGAAGTTTTAAGAGATATTTTATTTTTGAGTAATTTAAATGAAAAATTAATTGTATATATATATATCAATATATTAAAATAGAAAGAAAAATATAATCTAGTCTTAAACCTCTGTAATGAAGTACAATCTCTCTATTATGGTGAATTAGTTCGATTATATTCAGAATCAATAGTTGGAGTATATTCACCACCAATTTTCAAACACTTTATTCGAACTCCACACAAAGTACGTTATGATAATGATATACCTGAATCATCATTATCATTGAGTGAAAGAGTAATTGGATTTTCACATCATATGATTAGATATTATCCACCTATTTATGACTTTTATATAGCAATGACATTAGAAATAGCAAAGTTAAAAGCAGTTGATATGTTGTTTAATGCTGTTCCAGTTCCTTATCCAGTAACTTCGTATGATAATATTCGTTCAGTTAAACTAATGCACAAGGAGAAGAAAGTGGAAGAATTATATCCAAAAAGACCAGAAAAGATCCCATTGCCATTACATATGTTTTCAATGTTAGAAAGGCAACAATTACAAGAAGCGATTAGTTTATATATAAAATCATTGAGATTTATGGAGGAAGTGATTATTGATAGATATTATTACTTAATTGAAAGTGCCAATAAGTGGAAAACTGGAACTGAAGGTCCAAAAGATTCATTTGATGATATTCTAATAATTCCTTATCAAAATGGTGAATTAATACCATTAGTAATGTTATTAGGAGATTCTGTGGAACAAGGAAGTAAAAGAATAATCTCTGAAGTAACTAGAACTGTTAATGTATTGTATTTTACTACTATAAATGATAAAATCATGGAAAGCTTGAGAGGGCTTGACAATCTATTTTCTTCATATCATTATCCTCCATCTGGATTTGATATTTATTCGAATATAGTGAATATGGATATAGAATTATATAAATCATATTATGGAATTGATTATAAACAATTAACACCTTATACTACATATATAGAAACTGAAATCAATAGGCAAAGACATGCTGATTTTAGTTCATTTAAACCATATTTCCAAGTTAAATTAGTGTATAATAATGGAGTTAATTTTGAATTTGAACCACCTTTACCTTCATTTATCAATGAGATGAATGAATTATTTCATTTTATCTTACAATCTGTGAATGAAATAGATTTTATTGATTTAGATTTTATAAGTGATAAATTATCTCCATCTTCATTACCTTTTGATTTAAATCATGTTGATGTTGGAAATCATTATAATAATATAATACAATCAATATCTCATTCTATCTTATTATCTCTCGCTTTTCTAGTTTTTATGGAGAAATATATTCCATTCTTGCCAGTTGATGATGAAGCATTTGTTCGATCATTTCGATCAGTTATTCCATATGGAAGTTGGATTATTAAAGATCAATGTAAAGAGATTGCTAAATCAATTGCTTTAATAGATGAAGTTCATATGACATTCCCAGATGAAGTTACATTTGGAATATTTGAAATTGATATAAAGAATATAAAGAATATGTTAGTGACTAAAACTGAAAAAAGAATCAGTTTATTTAAAGCATTTATGGCAAATGATATTCATTTATATTACTCAGGCTTGAAGTTTGACTTAGATCCCTATATAAAACTATTATTATCTCGTCCAAAAACTACATCTGAATTACAGGAGTTAGTTAAATCATTAGAAAGAGAAGAAGGTTTAGCTGAAATAACTGTTGTAAATATAAATAGAATAAAGAATCTATTATCAATCTTAGAAAACTTTAATTCATTTATACCTGAAAAATATTTGAATGAATTTATTGATATATTAAAATGTCCAACAAAACTATCGGATGCTTTAGAAACAGCTAAATTGATTATTCCGGAATGTAATTCAACATTTACTGTGTTTTTAAGACATCAACAAGTAGTAATTAGAAAAAGAATTGAAGAATTGCAATTGGTGATTGAGAAACTGAATAAATATGGAATTGAAGGTATTGAACATGCAACTGATATATATGAAGAAATAATGAGTTGCCAAAGAGATTTAGTAGAAATTGATGATAAATTAAGAACATTCAATATGGATGAAAAACTATTAGGATTTGATATAACACCGTATATCTATTATTATTATTATTATTATTATTATTAGATTTCCAGAGATTCAACAATATAGATCAGAAGTAGCTCCACTATTAGCAGTATGGCAAGATGTGATAAAATGGGAAGAAAAATATCCAGAATGGATGGATGGAAATATACAGAAATTACCTGCCAATTTGACCAATCAAATCAATGTACTTTATACATCAGCTTGTGCACTAGAAACATTATTTTCATTAAAACATTTAGATGGTCCTGAAGCCGTAGCAAAGTTAGTACAAGAACAATGTTTAACATTTAGAGATTTCTTACCATTAGTGAAGATGTTATCCTCCAAAGCAATTAAATTCAGACATTTGAATAAGATCATTATGCAATTAGGAATGAGAATTAATCTACATGAAGAATTGACACTTAGAAAATTATTAAAATCAGGCGCAATTGATCATATTAGTGAGATTGAAGAGATATTAGGTCAAGCTTATCGAGAGTTTGATTTTGAAGCTAAAGTAGATGAAATAATGGGATTATGGAAAGATAAAACATCATATGATTCAAGTATATAATTATATATATGCATTTTTATTATGTAATGTAGCTGGTAAATCATTCTGTATTCATGCTCCTCTAAGATTAGAATATGATGTTTTTACAAAAACACATTTATGTGTAAATACTCAAAAGCAATACAACGCCTTAGATGAACAACTAATCACTACAACTAACTTGGTATTAAACCCAGAATCATCCTCAATGTATGAAACATTAACTAAATATATTCGATTATTAAAAGATTCAGAAAATCTATTAAACAACTGGATGAAATTCCAACATATGTATATAAAATTCCACACATTATTTACCTCTGAAATAACCAATCCACAGTTTAAATCGTTATTGATTAGATATCAAAATATTGATAATTTCTATGATACAATCATATCAACAGCAATGGCAACTCCTCATTTATTAACATTAATGAGTGAAAGTGGATTTCCAAGAAATATTCGATTAGCATTAGAAGCAGCAGATGGTTTGAAAAAAGAACTTAAGAAATTGGTGAATAATATAAGATCAGAATTTCCAAGGTTGTATTTCATAAATGATGATGATTTATTAGCTTATATTAAATCATCAACTAATCCTGATAAATGTAATGATTTTATCAGTTCAATATTCCCAAATGTATAATTATATATATATATATATATATATTATATAATAGATTGCTAAATTAGATATAAATTATGGTGAAAATACAATAATTGGCTTAATAGATTCAGCCAAAATGACAATACCATTAGCCAATCCAATATCATATATAGATGAGGAAGGTAAAGAGCTTACATTGAGTGTATGGGGTAAAAAATTGGAACAAGAAATAGAAGTTACATTGAAACATGAATTAGATTTATTAATGACACCTCCACCCAATGACGAAGATGATATTTCATTGGTTACTACAGGATCATTAAGTACCAATAGATTATCATCATTCTCCAAGTTGAATAGTCGACCAATGACACAAATGTCACAATTACTAAGTCCAAGTTCAAGATGTAATACAGCTAATACTTCAACTCCACTATCATCTGCAGCAAGAACTCCATTGAGGAATAATCCATTGAAAAGTCCATCAAAAGGTAATGATAAATTGAAATTTGAGTTTAAGAATTTAGGTACATTAAGGAATTTAGGATCTGCAGTGAATTTATTAAGTCCAACTCAAAGACATTTAACGAATTTACCATCATCCAGAAGATCAAGCCGAGTATTTCTACAATCTTCAGAATCAACCAAACCATTCAAACATGAGTTTACTTGGCTTGATAGAATAAAAGAAGATTTCTCTAGCCAAATGTTGTTATTATATCGTCATTTGTTATTCACAGCTGATATTGAAGAGGCATTAAAAGAGAAAAAGCCATTGCAACCAATATTAGATCAAATTAATAAGAATTTAGACCAATTAATGAAAGATATACAATTTGCCTATAATACACCCACAATATTCAAATATAATAGTGTTTATTTATTAGAATTATATTTTAGAGATAGTTTACAAAATATGATAGAGAATAATGTAAATAATCCAAATGCATTTGATTGGATATCTAAATTCAGAGCTTATACACCAAAATACAATAAATTTGAAATATTAAAAGCAAAAAGATTCGGTTATCCACTAGTAAATGCTAATGCAAATAATGCCAATCAAAACAATAATAATCAAGATGTTGAAATACCAACTATGGCTTATATCTCAATAATGGATGAACATATAGAATATGGATTTCAATTTATAGGAATAACTTCACAATTGATATTAACACCAGCAATAGAAAAGTGTTTTCAATTTCTCTGTTTTACGTTAAATCACAAAAAAGGATCTATATTAGAAGGTGATCCAGTAAGTGGAAAAACTGATACAATATTAGCATTGAGTAGTTTCTTAGGTAAAGAATGTTTTATTTTACCTTGTAATGATAGTTTAAATAGAAAAATTTTAGTGAATTTTATGACTGGTATAAGTAAGTGTAATTGTTGGGGATTATTTGATCGATTAGAAGATGTGAATATCAATATATTAAAGAATATATATTATGCAATAACACAGATGATTTCTCAGATTAATAATATAATTACAACTAATATAATTGAACAGAATATGTTTCAATTACCATTTCCAATATTTTGTACATATTCTCCAAGTTCAGAGAGTAGAAATATGATAACAAATGATTTAAAGAAATATTTTAGAATTTGTACTTATTTGAAAGTGGATTATCATTCTATTATTACTATATATTTAGATTTATTACAATTTGATAATCCTAAGAAAACAAGCAAACAATTAGATCAATTAGTGAGTGAATTTAACTCCATATTCAGTGATTTTAAATCTAAAATAACTCTAAGAATATTATGTAAAATATTCGACTATATTCGTAGTTTATTAAAAGATGCAAATTATTATGAAAGTTGTACAGATATTGAATTATTACATACATCATTTGCACATTGTATTCTACCCAATTTCAATAATACAGAAACAGTACAATTTTGGGAAATATTTAACAAAATATTTGAACAACCTGACTTAGTTTTAGAAGATCAACAACAATTAATAGAAATATATAAAGATATCTATGATAAGAACAATTATGATAATAGTAATAATGAACAAATATTGAAATCAATTGATTTTAGATGGACTTTAAAAAATTCACATTCAATTGCTGTTGTTGGTCCTTCTGGTTATGGTAAAAGCGTATTAATCTCAATGTGCCAGAAAGAAATGGAAGATCAACATATGACAAATATAAATGTAATTAAATATTATCCACAATCTTCAAGTTTAACAAAGTTCTTCGGAAATGATCAAACTAGTGGTGTTATTCATAAGCTAATAAGAAAATGTGTAGAAAGAGAGGAACAATATCATTGGATAGTATTAGATGGACCAATCACTCAAGAAGCTATACATTATACAATAGAGAAGAAAATGATGTCTATTAACTTAGAGAATAACTCAAAATTATTAACCAATAAAACTATTCGTTTTATATATGAAACGGATAGTTTGGAAGATGTAAGTCCAACTATATTGAATAAATTATCATTAATTGCAGTAGAAGGTGTTAAAATACAGTGGAAATCATTGTTATTTACATTTATTAGGAAATTAGATAAGATATTTATACCTTATAGTGATTATATAAGTGAGATATTAACCATTCTTTTTACATCAATTGATGAATATTATGATAAACATCCAATGATGGTTCAAAAACATATAACTAAAGATAGAAATAGTTTATACATTTCGACTTTCAATTTAATATTATCATTCTTCCACAGTTTCCAACTATCAACTGTTTCTAAAATGAGAGAAAAAATCCAACAAGAAATCCCAGAAACAATGAAGAACAGTCGATCTCATCGTTTTACCTCTGTTATTGAAACATTGATGTATCCTAACGATGAAAGAGGAAGATGTAGTTATTCACTATTAAAACTATTACGTCCTATTCAATCATTGGATAAAATATTCAAAGAAGATTCTCTAAAGAAATATTTACAAGGTTTTCTTTTTATTGGAGTGTTATGGGGAATGGGTGGATATTTAAACTATGAAGATAAGAATAAATTAAGTAGACATTTATTAGATAATATATTCCTAAAAAATCAATATAAAGATATATTCGTATTCTTACCATCACATATTGATGAAGATGATACAAACTTGTTTGATTATATGCTTGAAACAGGTTTGAGTGGAAAAATCAATTATCATATGTGGAAGGATAATATTCAAGGTAAAAAGTATATTAATGTTAATAATAATGAAATATATTTAAACACAGTTCAATATCAATATTCCCAATATTTTATTAAATACTGTACTAATTCATATACTTCATTAATGTTACTAAGTCATAAAGCAACAATGAAAACAAGAGCAGTTTATTTATCACTAAATGTAACAAATGAATGTTATTTTGATAATATAGAATGGGGAACAAGAATCCCATTTAATGTAGCTACAAAGCCAAATATCATTAATCAAACTATTACTAATTATATGAAGATGTGTGATAATGGTAAATATAAACCTCAATTTACGAATAAATGTATTATATTTATTGATGATATATCTGCTAATTTACATGAGAATAAAGATAAAAATGGATCTAATTTTGAGAATTTAAGACAAATCCATCAAATGAATGTAGTTAATTTGGATAATTATTCTACTGAGAATTTAATGCCGTTGAAAGGATTATCGTTATTATATACTGTAAATATAGATAATCCACACACTGAAAGAATTCAAAATAGATTTAAAAACAGTATAATAAAGATCTATTTAGATGCACCAACTGAAAAAGATGTAACTGAATATTTCTCTGCAGTAATTAATAAACACTTTGTTAATCAATTCTCACAAACAGTTATTGATTCAACCAAACCTCTAACAAACCTTACTTTAGATATTATAAAGAAATTCTCAGAAATGACAGAAACTACTGAATATACATACTTACTAAACTACAATTCAATCGCTATAAATGAATTATTAAAGTGTATTACAAGAATTACCACTAGAACAATCAAAACACCTTATGATTTACAAAGATTATGGTATCACGAAATGTGCAGAACATTTGTAGATCCTTTATTCAATCCAGAATTAGCCAATCAATTCAAATTAATCTTGGAACAAGGAATCTATGATACATATCCACAAACAACACCACAAGATTTGTTTTTAGTTAGAAATGATAATACAAATAATCCACACAATAGTGATGAGTATTACTGTAATATTCCTGATGAGATCATATTTACCAATATCCTTCATGATGCTGAGAAAGTACCAGTCTATAATGAAATGACTCCTACAATATGGAAACAATTACAATTAGAAATAAGAGTAGCAATTGATACATATAATAGAAATTCAACTGATACAATTAATCTAACAATCTTTAAAGAAGGAATTAATCATATTTTGCATATTGGTAGAATTATTTCATTTAATCAAAGTAATATATTATTAATTGGTATTCCTGGAAGTGGTAAGAAGAGTTTAATTAAATTAGTATCTTCATTGATTGGATATGAATTAGACTTAATAACAATTGATACTCAATCAGTGACTGCTTATGAAATATGGAAAAGGAAAATCACTAAAATATTGATTGAATGTGGAAATGAGATTTTCACTGAGAATGATAAATCAATTACACAATTACCATCTAAACATTATGTATTGTGTTGTTCAGAGACAATATTTGATAATTTAGATATATTATCAGATATATCATCATTATTAGAAGATTATACTAACTTAAACCACTTATTCTATCAACCAGTGATATTGGATATAATTAGAAAATTAAAACCTTTAATGAATGAAAAGACAAAGAAAAAGAGAGAATATATTCAAATTCCACCATTGAAACTAACTACATCCAGAATATCTGATGCAAAAATATTTGATTATTTTGTTAATAGAGCAAAATCTCATATTCATTTTGTTATTAGCACTCCTTTCAATGATAAAGTGAGAAAAGTATATGATTTATTCCCATCTCTGTTTAAATTCTTCCATCCAATAATTATAACACCTTGGGAATATGAACCAAAGGTACAAGTAGCCAATTATCTATTTAAAGAATGTAAAACGAATATTGTACCATTACCACCATTATTATTTTTTGAAAGTAGAATACAGATGAATGAAAGTTTATCAAAGACAGCAATTGTATTAGCGAAATTCCATCAAATGATTTGTAATGATTTGGTTATTAATGGAAATAGAAAATATTCAACAAGTCGACCTAATACTTCAGCAACTACACATTATCCACAACAAATTACATTTATAACTTCAGCTTCTAATTCAACAATTGGTGGTTGTGAAAATTATATATCGAGACCAGCTACAGCTGCAACACATGGATTAAATGAAGAAGAAATATTAAAACTATCCTCAAGATATGATTATGTATTGAATAATGAATATCATACATCACCACTGTCATTCTGTTTATTTGTAAAACACTTTATGGAATTATTCTTAAATAAAAGAGTAGAATTAACTAAGTATTACAAGAAATTAATAAAAGGTGTTGATCAAATGACAGCTTTGAGAGAATTGGTTCATTCAATGGAGAAGAAAATGAAAAAACTATTACCCATTTTAAAACAGAAAGAAAAAGAGGTTATGGATTTTATGGAAAGTTTAACTAAACAAATGGCAGAATCAGAAGAAGCACAGAAAGCATTTTTAGAACAAGAAGCTGCAGTAAAAGCTGAAGAAGATAGAGCCAACAAATTAAAAGCAGAAATAGAAGCAGAATTAGCCATAATTCGCCCACAATTAGAAGATGCCATGAAACAGATTAGATCTATCAAAAAGAGTGAAATTGAAGAGATTAAAACTATGCCAAATCCACCAGAAATGATTAAATTAACCTTAGAAGCTGTTTGTTTGTTATTAGAGATAAAACCAAGAAGATTAAGAGATCCTGATCATCCTGGTGACTTTATGGTTGATTATTGGTTTAGTAGTATGACAGCCTGTGGTAAACCTGATGAATTCCTTAATAAAGTATTAACTTTCAATAAAGATAAAGCACCTAAGAAAGCTATAATGGAAATAAAGAAAGATCGATTCTTAAAGAATCCTAATTTTACACCTGAAAGAGTGAAAATGGCATCTACAGCTTGTGAAGGTTTGTGTAAATGGGTGAGAGTTGTATTGATTTATGATGAAGTGCAAAAGAAAATAAAACCAAAGTTAGAAGAATTAGCTAAATTAGAAGAATATATAAGACAATTGAAAGAAAAAATAGATGAACATCGTAAAAGATATGAGGAATTGTTAGAAAAGAGTAAAAATATGAAACAACAATTAGAAGATTTAGAGAAAGAATTACAGACATTAAAAGATGAATATGATCATCAAAAAGCTGAAATAGAGAGAGCCAGAGACTTAATACGTTCAACAGATGATGAGATGAATAAATGGTTAATAAATATAAGAAAATTAGCAATTCTAAGAACTCAAGTATTAGGAGATGCAATATTAGAAAGTGCATTAATTACATTTTTTAGTAATTTATCCATTAAAGAAAGAACAAAGATAGGTACAAAACTGATAGATTTATTAAAAGAGAATGATATAGCATTTAGTGAATGTAAAAATGGTGTATTATCAATTGGTGAAAGTGCAATTTCTGAGAAAGATAGTATATTATGGGAATCACATCAATTGCCAAATGTGTCAATATATAGACAGAATACTTTGATGTATTATATAATGAAGAAAGTAAAGATTCCTACTATTATTGTATATGATAAAGAAGGATTATCATTCAAATATATTGAAAAGATGGAGAATAGTAATATGGAGGAAAAGAATAAGGCTAAAAATAAAGAAAACAATAAACATCATCATCAGCATCATAAGAAGAAGAATATTAACGATTCTGTTATTACATTGTCACAAATTGATATGAATATATATCATAAAGGTCAAATATTATCTTGTGGAATTGATTTATCTAATTTATTATATCAATCAAGTCAAAATAGTGTTCCAATAATAATCAATGAATTAGATAGTAGATTTAACCCAGTTGTAATGAATTTAATATTGGATAGATATAATACTGATTCATTAAGTTCATTGAATGATTACATGAAGTATTTAGCGAATGTTATTAAAGATGATATATTTGATGAAGATGATATAGTAGCAAATAATCATAGTGAAAAAGATAATGATAAAGAGAAAGTAGATAATGATGAAACAGGAGAATCAGTTATGACTAAAACAGTTACAGTAGAGAATGATGAAAATGAAGATGATGATGCTAGTAGTAGTGTTATACTTAATAAAACTAAGAAAAGACAGCCAAAGAAAATCATCAAAATTGTTTCTTATGATGAAAGTGGAGATTTTCCATTATTTATATTAACTAAAAAACCAATTGATTTAGTAGATGAAATAAGAATCAGAACTTCAACAATTTATTTTGAAATAACTGATGAGATTATTGACGATTCAATGAAAAGTTCATTTTTAGAAACACTTCGACCAACTGATTCACAATTAAATCATGAATTATCATTACAGAAGTATAACATATATTTGAAGCAACAAATTAATGATGATGTAATATTAAATATTCTATCGAATATCAGTGGAGATTTAATACATTCCGCTGCTTATGATATAATCAAAAGTAGTGCTCAACAATCAACACAATTTGAAAATGAATTAAAAGAGATTCAACAAAGAAAAATACAGGTTAAAGAATCTTTAGAATTATATTCACCAATCGCTGAAAGAGGTAAACTGTTTTACAACGTAATTAATTCAATGAATCGAATATCATCATCACACTCATTGACACTAATTCAAATTATACAGATTATTATTGAATCAATAAAACATATGATTAATTTAGATCAAGGAATAGATGAATTAGTAAATTCAGTGACTTTGTCAATTATTAAAGAGGTTTCACATCTATATAATGATAATGTATATATATAATTTCAATTATTATTTTATTTCATATAGGAATTACATATATTTCTATTATTATTAAGTCTACAATATTCAAACGAATTAGATATAATCAATGAAACTGATTTGACTTATATTTATAAAGTATTAAGTTTATCTTGGGAAGATCCAGTAGAGAGTAATATTCAATTATTATTCGAATTCTCTAATGAAGAATATTACCAGCAATTAACCAGTTTACTTCAAATAGTTTACTCAACTAAAGATACTGAATGGTATGACTTTTTACATGGAGATTATGATAAAATCCCACCAAAATATAGAAAAATAACATTTGTACAGAAATTATGTATTTTATTAGCATATGGTAAGAGCGATTCTATTTATAGAATTATTCCTGAATTCTTAAAAGGTATTGTTTCTACTTCAGATGATAATTTGAAATTATCACTACAACCTCTCTCTTTATATCAATATATCACTGATACTGATTGTACAATTCCAATAATTATATTACTACCAGATCACAATGGTGAATGTAGTGAATTACAAACTTATACATTCTTCAAACAATACAAAATCAAAGTCTTTTCTTATATTAATGATTATGATGAAGTAATATCATTGGAAGGTTTTGAAGATTATTTCAAATATGGAGGAGTTATATTAATTACAGATGTTACTACAGATTCTAATAATATTGTATCAATCATTGAGTATATGAAAACTAATAAAGTCAATGAAAATTTTAGATTGCTATTTGAGTTTTATAATGATGATGAATTACCTCCTTATATATATAGTACTTCATCAAATTATCTATACCATCAAACTACAAGTGTTATGGGTAATTTGAAAGTTATATATGCAAATATGTATGAGAAATATTACATCTATTTCCCAGGTTATTCTATATTATGTCAAAGATGGAAATCATTAATATTCTTATTAATAACGTTATATAATTCACTTTGTTATCGTAATTTCTTGTTACACTCTCCAATATTGTATGGATATTCTGACTTAATGGGATCTATTGAAGTTGGTTTTCAATTATTTCAATCTTATGATAGTTCAATTTCATTAAAATGGTTAAGATATTATTGTGAATTAATATATGGAAGTGATATAACTGAATCAGAAGAATTGAATACTTTACAATCAATGATTGATTTATATTTAAAAGAAAAGAATATAGTTGTTAATCCAAGTGGTTTACCAGATTTGAAACATTGTTTGTTTTATGTTTTACCTCAAAAGAAAACAATTATTCCAACAGCTTTACCTAAAGAATATGCAGCATTTCTGCAAGGTATATCAGAACCATTACCTTTTAAGAACTTCTTAGTAACGAGTGAAGATTTTGAAAAACACTATGTTAGTGATACTAAAGTACTGAAAGAGAATTTGAAGGATATATTGAAAATATTAACTAATCAATAGAATTTTTATTATTTAGTGCTTATTAGTTTTGTTGTATATTCTATTTCATAGAAAATGATGAGATTCATCAATAAAAAACAATAAAAGTACAATCTTTTGGCTTGAAATTAATATTTCTTTTTATTTTTTAGACTCTTATAGGTATTTGCAGCTCATTAGACTAGTGAAAGTTTTTACTGAACAAACACAATTTTTATTTATTGATGTTATAAATATGAATTAGAGTATATCAATTAATCAATATCTGTGTCTAGCATTTATTAAATCAAGAAATGATATATACAAACATATATATTTAAATATAGGAATATATTATTTGTATTAAATACATGAAGAAAACTACATTCATAAAAGCTCTGCATGCTCAATAAACACAGAAAATAATAATTGATATTCTTTAAATACACATCTTGATAATAATTGATAAAGAATTATAATGAAATACAATTTAAAGAATTAATTCATCAATTTTCCTCACATTCCTGTCTAAAAATAGCAGTATACGTTATATTGGTATATTATACTGTTTTTAATTAGTAGATGCCAATAAGTGGAGTATTTAAATAGATTTTCATGATAGTGAATGTTTTAATCATACATAAAATATCTGACATATATATGATGGCTAGTTGTTTTATATTACTGTAAATTTGCTGTTTAATAAACACAAATATTCCGATGTGTTGATGATGGTCTTTATCAAGTTACATTAGGTCCAAATGTATATTCAGTTCCAGGTGAATATTGGGTTTATGGTGAAGGAACAAGTATTTACAGATATGGTAAATATATATTGAATGATAAAGTGAAAGGAAATGATGCTCCAGAAAATGTTGTAGTTCAATTTTCAGTTACTATTGGTTCTTCTTCATCACCTCAAATCGAATATCCAGATGGTGATGGTGGTGTTTATACTATTCAAAGAGGTATTGGTGCTGTTATATCACCAATTATTAGTTATGCAGCTGATTACTGCTCAATTAATCCAGTTAATCTTCCTGATTTATTAGTATTTGATAATAAAACAGGAACAATCACTGGTAATTCAATGTATAACAATCCAGATGGTTTAACATTCACAGTAACATGTACAAATAAAGCAGGATCTGGAACAACTCAATTAACAATCAAAACAGAACCATGTCCAGAAGGATCATTCCCTGCTCAAATTGCTGCTAGTTCAACAGGATCTAATGGTGCTGGTTGGTTTGCTTATGGTTACTTTTTCAGAGGATTAGAACCACCAGAGGATAAACAAGATTATATAGTTAATTGGGATTTTGGTATTTATCCATATACAACAACAAAAAGATCATTCTGTATGTATCCAGATAATTACACTTTAAGTCTTAGTGGAGGATGGGGTTCAAATGCTTTGACAATTTCTTTAGCTGATGGTGAGATAATTTATAATGGTAATGAAGTAAAAACTCAAGTATTTGATGTTGCTTATCTAAGTCCACCAAATGCAGCATGGGAATATAGTCCAACAACTAATAATAGAAATTGGTATAATAACTTCAAACCAGGTGAATGGGAATCTTATATTCCAGGAAGTTATCCAGATAGAGGTGATAGAGTTTATACAACTTATTATAGAACAACATTCACAATTCCTGATGATTTTGATATTAGAAAGATAGCTGCTTTTGAAGCTGGTTTTAAATATGATGCTGGTATTGTTGCTTACTTAAACAACAAAGAATTCTACAGAAGAAATGTTCCAGCAAATCAACAAGCTAATACTTATGCCACAGAAATATACACAGGAAGTAATATAATGTTAAGAAGAACTGGTGCTTCAGCTGATATATTACAAAATGGTGTGAATTATATTGCTGCAGAAGTTCATAAACACAGAAATAGTGTAAATATCAATCCATTTGCTGCTTTCTTCAATTATATAGTTGCTGATTGTAACAGAAGAAGTGTAAGAAGTATGGAAGTAACAAACAACTTTGGAGCTGAATTTGTTTATCCAAGTGAACCATTAACTAACTGGGTTGATGGTAATAAGAATACAAAAGGTTATGTAAGAAGTGGTTGTAATCCAGTAGAAATTACATTCATGTGGCCAAATGGAAGATCAGAATTCTTCAACAAATATACTTTAACAACTGGTAATATGTTATATGCTGGTATATATCCATACAGAGTTCCATTCTCATGGGATGTATATGCAACAACAGATGGTGGTAAAACATGGAAATTATTAGATTCGCAAGATCAAATTATCTTCAGAGATCCAGATAATCTAAATGATGAAACAAACTGGCAAGCAAAACAAGTAACAAGAGAATTCTACATTTATGGTGTTTCTGAATCATTTGATGGTGTATTAATCAACTTCACAACAACTGGTATTCCTGGTTTAGCACCATGTAAACCAGATTCTGCTGATTTGGCTGGTTTAGAATTGATGGAAGTGACATTTGATGCTTGTAACAATAAATTATGTGCTCCACAAGGAGAATGGACTGCAACAGTAGCTGGAAGTGAATGTGTAAGAGAATGTCCAGAAGGTTATAGTGGTAAACAAACTAGAATGTGTAATGATTTAGGTGGAAGTCCAACATGGGGACAAGAACCAGTATTCTCACTTGTTTGTTCATTAAAGATGATTAAAGATTTCGTTATTAGTAATGGAACTTCAACAGTATATAAAGATTTTGATGTGGCTGGATTAGTTCCAACATTTAGTGTATATGGTGCTGAATTAGAATATGCAATAACTCCATCTCTTGAAACAACAGTTCCAGGATTGAAATTCAATACATCAACTGGTGAAATAACAGGAATTCCCAAAGCAGAAATGGCTTTAACCACATTCAGAGTAACAGTTAAAAATCCAGTTTCTGATGAATTATATGGAAATATTCACATTCGTGTAGATACAGTTAGATGTATGACTGATGGTTCATGGCCAGCAACTGAACAAGGTAAAACAGTAACAATTCAATGTACAGGATCAACAAGAACAATGACAAGAAGATGTACATCTGGTATGAATCCTCATTGGGAGACTTTAGAAGATAATTGTTCAGCAGAAGAAATAGTGAGTAAGAAAACCTCAACAGCAGTTATAGTAGTTGCTTCAATAGCTGGTGTAATCTTCTTATTATTGATTGGATTCTGTGTATATGCTCGTGCTAGTTCTGCCAAGAAGAGAGCTACTAGAAGAGGAATGAGAACAGCTCAAGCACAAGCAGCTAAAGCTGCAATGGAAGCTAGAGAGAAAGCAGCAGCTGGTGGTGAACCAGCTCCAGAGAAAGCCACAGCTGCAGCTCCAAAAGAAGAGAAAGGATTAGCAGCTGAAAGTGAATAAATGAATTTCATTTCATTTCGATTATTCATTCTCTGATATGAACTTTGTTGTTTTTGTTTTCTTTTAAAATAAACATAATAACAATATTTTAATATTAAAATGATGATTATAGTATTGAACTGTCAATTGATTCTAATAAATTCTTTACAAATTGTTTGGTTCTAGTTGTATATCCCATCATATCAGATCGAAATTGACGAAATTCTTCATAAGGACGATTATAGGAAGTGAATGGATCTAATTTATTCTCCAACTGATATTGTAATTCTTCAGTTAGACCATTTAATATAGATCGATGTTTATTTAATACTTATCATAGTTAGTATAATATAAAAAACAAAAACAAATAATAGTTATTAAAACATAAAAATCCAATAATAATTTATCATTAACACATCTAAACTCTTATACCATTTTCATCATTCTTTTTACTTTTATCCTCTTCATCATTTTCTTCTAATTTCTTTTTCTGAGCATTTTTAAACTCATTCGGTTTATGATGAGAAGCTGTAACTACTTTTAATCTAACATAAAACACTATTCCAACAGCTATTATTATTACTACCACAACAACACCACATGTTATTCCTACTATTACTCCTGTACTTGAACTTGATTCTATACAAGTATTTACTTCCATTCCCCATTCAACTTCATTATTACCTCTAAGCAAACAATCTCGATATATCACTCCTTCACCATCACATTTCATCGTCACTCTACCAATTTCAGATCTTGGCCATCTTCCATCTTTTTCACAATATAATGTTATTATCTCTAACTCTATAAATGTCTTATCTTCACCATAGTTGTTAGATACTGTTAATGTATAGTTTTTCATCTCACTTAATTCATTTGGTTCACCACTTACCATTCCTCTTGTACTATCAAATTTTAAACCTCTTGGTAAATCAGGTGTTATTGAATATACTAAATTATCTCCTTTTACTATCACTAATGCAATTGGAGTTGAGATTTCTACATTCATTATTAAACTCACTCTTGGATCTATTATGGACTTAATTATTGGTTTATTATTCATTAAGAATATAAATTCGATTTCTATTAATGTAGCTGCATTTACAGATGTTGAATTTGATCTGATTGAAAATGTAATTGTTTGGTTTAATACAGATTCATATACTGTTCCACTCACACTTCCTTCATTTTCTAATTTAAACACTAAACCAGGTATTTGTTCTATCATATATATAAATATAAAGAATATATATACTTGAACTTTCAAATATTAAGTCTTTTCCTACTACACTGTATAATTTCTCATTTACTGGTTCTTTGATTTTTATTATTACTTTATCTACTTTACTCATTACAACTGGATATGGAGGAAGAGTTATTATGATAGTTATTGGAACTGTTATTGGTTTATTTCCTGTTGTTGATCTTATATTGATTTGAATTGGAATATTTTGGTCTTTTGAATCAGAAGTATAAACTATTTTACCTTTCATTTTTCCACTTGTTCTATCAAGAACTAAACCATTTGGTAATGTGTCACTCGTTGTATATTCAAGATTCTTTCCAGTCACTTCCATGAATTCTATCTCATTTTCTACTTCATAATAGAATGTGATATTATCAAATGAAGATAATAATATTGGATCATCACCAACTATTACAATTATTTCTACATCCATATAATAGGGTTCTTTTTCATCTTTATCTGTTACTACAAATCGATAAGATTCTTTACTTTCACCAAATACAGTTCCATATAAAAATCCTTCACTTCCATCGATATTTAATCCAGAAGGTAAACTAATTGATTCTTCACTTACATAATATTTCAAATTTTCACCAAATACTTTACAGAATTCTAATCTTTCATATTTTACTCCAGAGGTTAAAGTGATTGTTTTATTATAAGAAGAAATTACTGGATGAGGAGCAAGAACTGTTTCAATTGAGATTGTTGTTTCTGTTGTTCCTCCAGTTGCTTCAATGATTATTGTTACTTCAGTTGTTGATAATAATCTTTCTCTTCTACCTTCTGTTACTTTTCCCGTCAAATAACCTGTTGTTTCATTTATATATAAACCAGGAGGAGCATTTATCATTCTATAAGATATTATATTTCCTATTACATTCACAATTTGAATATTGATTTCTACCCCTAATTGAACTTCACATTTTTCTTGCTTTGATATTATTACTGGTAGTTCTTCACATTCATTTGTTAATTGTCTCCAAGTTCCTCTATCACATATAAATGATTTTTCTTTATCTGTTGGATATTTACATTGTTGATTTACAGTTCTACCATTTGGCGATTTTTCAAAGGATGTATTTCCATATACTTGAGATTCACAATATGTTAATGGACATGAAAGAAAGCCTAAGGTTTGAACATTGAATGTTGAATAAGTATCATCATTTAAATGATGAACTAAGATTTTCAAATGATGAAATACATCAGCTTTATCATAGAATGATGATTGATAATTTTTATTTGATGAAGTTATTTTTGTATCATTTTCTTCCATTAATGTTATCCATGTTCCATTTTCTAATTCTCCTGTTAATTCTATATGCTTTGGAGCTCCTTTCTCCATACCACTTCCTAATTTTACTATAAAATTATTGAAATAATAATAATTATTGTCATTAAATTCTATTTCAGCATAAATTGGATTTTCTGGAAAATCTGATGGTCTTTTGTCAGACCAAGATGATGTTCCTTCATACACAAATGCATTATCAGCTGGGTTTCTTGATCCAGGAGGATTTGCAGATATTACTCTTCCACCATACGGATTGATTGCTGTACATCCATTTTCATCACCTCCTAATGGCATTACAAAGAATTTCAATTGAGGTAATGAAGTTTCTGATGAATGTCTATGTAATTCTACTGCTATTACATTTGCTGTTGATAATAATATTTCAGT
The DNA here is from genome assembly GCA_002245135.1 of Proteromonas lacertae. NCBI lineage: Eukaryota > Bigyra > Opalinata > Proteromonadidae > Proteromonas > Proteromonas lacertae. The sequence continues at coordinate 6,182 of NGBS01000882.1, read as the reverse complement.
TGGTAATATAAATCTTACTATTGTCAATTCTCTTTCTATTCCAGTTGCTTCATCATTCTCATTTAATTCACCTACTCTAACATTTCTTCTTAAATACTCTTTTCCATTAATATATACCACTATTCCTGAATAATAATTCAATCTCATTATAAATGTAGATTCTTCAGATCTTGATGATAAAGTCATTAGTTTTCTTAAATAAATTGCTTTGGTTGTTGATTGAGGTAAATTTGATATCAGTGAAGATTTCCATGGTTGAGAGAATGAAGGAAGATTCCAATCTTTTACATATTTGTCATTATAATTCCATTCAACAGCTAAATCAATTGTATATTTCACTATTCAATATAAGAATATATATTAATAAATACAAAACTGTGTGATAGTTTGTGAAGCAAAAGCAGTTAATTTAACATTTGGAATGATAATTGTATCATACATCGTTATTGACACTGTATTAGAACCCCATCCATATCCTCCATCAAATTTAAATGTATACAATCCTTCTTTTGCACATATTTTATCAATTTTAACACCTGCTTTAAACATTTCACTTGATATACTGTATATAGTTTTATCATCTATTAATATTTTCACATCAATACTATCTGAAATATATGCTTGTGTAATATTGTAAAATATTCTTAAAAACACATCACCTGCTTTTTCACAATCTTCTTCTTCTGTGTTTTCTGTACCAATCAATGTGAATGTGCAATTAGCTTTTCCATATGGACCGATTGCATATACAGTTATTCTATTCAAGTATTATATATAAATGATTATACATAGTTTCGAATGTATTAGTAATTAATCCTGTAATTGCTCCAGTTTTTGTATTAAATGTTAAATCTTTTGGAAGATCTCCAGTTACTAATGTATAATTATCAATTATTCCTTTAGTAATTGGAAGTAAATTATTCACTTTTTCTTTCATTATTACAATAGTATCATTTCCATAATTAAAACTTGGAATTCCAAAATCTATAAAGCAATAGAATAAACAAAAAAATACATAATGACAATGTCCTATCTAATGGTACTGAAGGTTTATACTTATCTGATAAAATAACTACAGAACCATATAAAACATTTAATGTAATTTCTGCTCTAATATCTGTAGCGACAAATCGATAACTCTCTTCATTCAAACATGCAAATGTTTCATCATAATAACCATTAGATATATCACCAACTTTAGCTATCCATTCTTTTACAACAACATTATTCATATCTCTTATTTCAAGAGTTAATTTTCCATTATACCCACCTTTCGCAGTGATTGATATATATTTCTTATTACCTTCACATTTGGAAGTGAAGTGAATAGATATTGAACCACTACTTTGAATTGATCCAACTCCTTTAGCAATAAATGTTAATCTATATTTTATATAAATATAAAAACAAAATGAATAATACTCAAATGAGTCTATATCAGTTGTAGGTTTTCCAATTATTATTGTTTTACTTCCTGGAGTTGTTATTTCAATACCTTCTGGTAATTTACTGGTTATTTCATAGGATATTACATTTCCAACACCAGCTAATATCTCGTGGTTTAATCCATCTTCTTTAGCTACAGATACATTATTTCCTGCATTTTTACCTTCAATAAGATCATATAAATAAAATTCACTTGGTGGTTTTTCACTTTGAATTTCGATATTTATTGTTGTTTCATATTTTTTACCATTTTCATATTCAAATGTGATTTTATAGGGAGATGATTGTTGATCTTCTCCAGTTGGAGTTCCATATATTGTTCCTTCAGGTGTTATATCTAAACCAACTGGTAAATCTCTATCTTTGGTTATTTGTTTTATCACTCCTTCTGGTTTGTAAATTACATTATTTGCTGAAATTGGTTCACTTTTTGTATAAATTGCTGATATGTATCTATATTGAACTTTACTATAAGGAGCTATTTAAATAACAATAATATAATAATAAATATACTAATTAATGAATAAGAACCAATATTTTGAGATTCACAATTATCAGCAGACTCACCATAACACATATCCATCTTTATATTTGGATCATTTTTATGAAATGCAACTTTGTATGTGAATTGATATAGACCAGGTGATTTAAATGTACATCTGAATCCTGTTGTATATTCTCCACATCTACCAATTCCCAGATTACAAACATCAGGAATGCTAAAACTATACGCATCATTTGATTGAGATATCATGAAATAATTACCTGCATTTGTAATATTTAAAAATCCAGTCCATTTTACTGCAAATGGAACTGTCATTTCTGAACCTAATCCTTCCCATACACCATCACCTTCTTTATAATCAATTACAGAATCAATTCTTTGAACTCTTAAATTTACATTACTATCACCTGGTTCATATACATTATCACAATATTCACTTGGAGTTGTCATTTTCATATAATAAGCACCAATTCCTGGAATTAACACTGTATCATCTTTAACAGCTATAGTAATAGTTTCAACATTTGATAAAGAGTTTAAATCATCACACACAACTTTATATTCTTTTGCTTCTTGTATTTCAGTAGCTGTACCTTTTATCCTATTTTCGAATGAAGATATTTCTAAGCCGGATGGAAGTGGTGGATCTACAGAACATGAATAATATGATCTAGAAGAGAGTGTAGTAAATGGAATTTCATCTTCTTGACCTTTCACAAGTGTAAAATCAATTGTTGTAAATTGAATTCCTTTACCAGGAACAAAATTATCTTTTTCTTCATCTCCAGTAATTTCTATTGATGTGGAAAGTATTTTTTCTCCTCCAATAATTGCATGAACTGTAATTCTATTTTAAAACATAGTATTAGAAATAATAATACGTAAATGGTGTTGAGCTTGCATCATATGCATCATGAGGAACACTCATTACACCTGATGCTGTATCAACAGTTATTTTCGTTGATACTGATGTTTCTAATTCATATCTATTACTGCATAACAAATAATAAATATACGAATCAACATCTCCATCAATTCTTGGTTCTAATGAAAAAGGATTGTAAGGTAGTGACTTCCACTTGCTACTTCCATAATGGAAATAAGTAGGTGCTGATCGAACTATATAAAACATAATAAAATGAAAAATACCTGAAATTGTTATTCTACTTTCTAAAACTTCACCAGAAGCAGATTTCAGTATTACTCTATGTTCTCTTGTTTTGCAAATACTACTAGGTCTTCCTGAAATCACTCCTGATTTTGGATTAAAAACCAATCCTTCACATAATTCACCAGTTATCGAATATTCACCATATACATGAGTGACTGGACGGTTATCTTGGATTTTTGAACCAACAAAATAGGTTGAATCACTGTTTTTGTAAGTAAATTGAGTATGACTTGTTGCAACAACAACTATACAGCATTAAAAAAACTAGTACTATACTAAATACACAAAACAGCAACGATAATACAGACATATTCATAATGCTGATTAAACACGCTGAAAATATGAATTTTATTGGTTTATTTGTTGGGGTATGAAAAATCATTATTTTTCGAATTAAATATTTTTGATTGGTGTAAAGCAGCAAAATTATAATAAATTATAGATGAATTACGAAGATATTGGAATGAATAAAAATAAAATTCATTAAGTGTATTGAAGTTTCTTCCAATTTTACTAAAGTAGGATAAAACAACCTACATACAATTTATCCATTATAAAACAATATATCCTATATATCAACAAAGAAATGCAATAATAATTATTATTATAATATTAAAATGATGATTATAGTATTGAACTGTCAATTGATTCTAATAAATTCTTTACAAATTGTTTGGTTCTAGTTGTATATCCCATCATATCAGATCGAAATTGACGAAATTCTTCATAAGGACGATTATATGAAACAAATGGATCTAATTTCTTTTCTAATTGTTCATGTAATTCTTCAGTTAGACCATTTAATATAGATCGATGTTCATCGAATAGTCTATTTTGAGCATCTTTAGTTTGTAAATAATATCCATAAACATAACTCCAAGTTAATATTTGACGATTTTCTATCACTTGATCAACAGCATCTCTTAAAAATGATACTTCATCTCGACTATGTCCTCTGTTTATTAATAATTCAATATGTTTTTCTATCTGAGGTTTTAAAGAAACACCAAAATCTTTTGATTTTTTATTGTTTATAAATCTGTCGAAATAATATTGGTATATCTGTAATTCTGCTTTACAATTCTCCTTCTTTTGTTCTTCCTTACTTAAAGCTCCTTTCTTCTCCAATTCTTTATAAATCGTACATTCATAATATCCACCAGTTTTACTACCATGTTTACTCCAATCTCCCATACATAACCAACAAAATTCATGTCCACATCCACCTACGGCTTTATTACATGTCATATGATTACAACCTTGATTTTTTTCTATATTTGTATGACATTTTGGACATTGTTTTGTATTAGCTGTTAACCATTTTACATTTTCACCATCATCAATACTTTTCTGATTCCAAGCTTTCACCATTTCACAAGTTGCTGGTCTATGTGGTTCTTCTAAACATTTGAAACAAAATGTTGTTTTACATTTTGGACAAATCACATTTGATGAACCTCCACTTGGAAATTGACATATTAATGGACAATCTCTTCCTACACACCAATTATAATCAGGATTGTCATTTACAAATGATTTTATCATTAATCTTTCATATCTATCCCACATATTACTATCTAAAAATCTTTTAAAAACTTCATCAGGAATTCGTTGAGGACATTTATCTTCAAAGCATTTACTGTTTATACAAGACATTCCTTTGTTAACTAACACGTTTAATTGCGTTTTCCAACAATTAACACAATATTCATGTCCACAACAAAGAGCAAAGAAATTATCTTCACTATATTCATCACAACAAACAAAACACATATGAACACCTTTTTCTCTTTCACTGGCTTTCCTTTATCAAAACCTAACTCTTTCCTTACTTGATCGAATTGGGATAAATAAATATCTTGAGCACGAATTGTATCCCATCTATATGCTCTGATTAAGGACATGGACTCATTATAATCTAAACTCAATGTATCGCAAACCTTTTGAACTACATCTTTAATATCAGACAGAACTTGCATTTCATCAACAAAAGTATAAACAGGTTTGGACTGAATTCTATAATATTTTATTAATTTCATTGATACTCTATAACTGGAACATCCTCATCATCTGAATATTCATATTCATCTCCGTCGTCCTCCTCTATATCAGAAGACATTGTGAATTAAAAGAAGAATTTTCGAAACCCCAAAAAATGAAAAACGTAATATCTCTACATTGTAAAAGTAAGTTAACATAATATGTATAAATACAATAGTATTTATCTATAATTATATCATTAATAACCTCTTTCTTACTTATTTGTAGATGAGCTGTAAAATGAAAAGAGTGCAAAAGATGAATAGAAATGTTGGAAATCATTTAGATAGGTAAATATTTTGATTTATAAAATGTAATCCAACAAAATATTCAACAATTATAGAAATAAACTATAAATCATTTCTTAGTAGTAGTACTATTAAATAAAAGCAAATTCACACGTTCAAAAACGCAGGAATTGAGTTAAAATCAGTAATATATCTCAAATATGTATCATTAAGTGAATGAATAAAGTCACTTTCTAGCAATTCATAATTACCATCTTTCTTCACAAACAATATATAATCATCTTCATTCTCTGCATATATCGATATTAATTTATAAGTATCGTCTTTCATTTCAATATCATACCCAGTTAATGATGAAACAGCTTCTCTGAAATTTCCAGTGAATGTTTGAAAGACTTCTCGATATCTTTGTAACTTTTTCACATAATCAACATCGCCAGTAACTGGAAGAGGTGTAGTAGGAACAGTAGAAGCAATTTCTGGTTTTGTTTCTTTCAATTTTTCATTTTCTTCTTTTAAAAATTCAATCTCTTTTCGAAGTCTTTTGATCATTTCCTGTTGTTGATCGATTATCGGATTCATTTTACTATGAAGTATTTTGGTTGTTGTTGGATTGAAGTTTCCTTTCCTACTCTATTAATCAACTCAGCAACTTGATTCTCTAAATTGTCATTCTTTTTCATCAAGTCTTCATTTTCTTTTGTTAATTGATTTATATGTTTTTTCCATTCTTCTATTGTTGATCTTTCTAAATTCTCAGCATTTTCATTCC
>NGBS01001354.1:0-12788 GCA_002245135.1 Proteromonas lacertae | reverse complement strand
TTTTGTGACTTTAAATAGATTTTTCTCAATAACTATAAGGAATAAAATAGTAAAAAATTTGTCAAACGATGTATCATGCTTTGAGCTTTATCATAGTATACTTAGTTTCATAATTACCTCTTTCATGTCATTCGTCTGTTTTTGATATGTTACATTATAATTGAATAACAACAAACATAAATAATAACATTGATATATTTTTATTTGATTTATATCATTTATTAGCTTTAAAAACTATAATACATCTCGAACTGTACTGATTTTAAATACCACGTATTTGGCTAATAGGGACTGAAATATGTTAATAAATTTTATACGTAATCACTACCTATATACGATATGTATAGTATAGGAGTATTCCAGAAAGGACGATATTAATTTTGACTAGGTAATTGAATGTAATCGTGATATTATGTGATTTTTGATGTATGTGTGTGTAGTTAAATAGAGCCATATTGCTATTTTTGACTAATTGCTTCTAATTAAGAAGATATCAAAATATTTTTCATACCAGCACTATATGCTGTACTATTATGTTAATCTGAATAGCTAAACCCCATAAATACACTGTATAACATATATTATAGATAAATTACTGAATCAATATTCTTCTCCCCTGGAATTCTGTTGCTATTCTAATAAAATAACTATTAAAATATAAAAATAACTATAATACTTATATAATCATCTATAATATCTATAAACATAATAACAAATTAAAACATACCAGTATAGCTTAACATGCAAGTTGCTGATATTCTCTGCCTTTCATCGATTAGTACAATGCTAAACAGCTATAATAAAATATAATATACTAAAATAGTTATACTTTTTCTAATTATAAAATATAATATATAAACTGGATGTTTCTACTGTTCTTCACCTGGAATTCTAATGCAATTCATCTAATGATAATATATAAATAAGAATATACTTTGAATTATTGAAATTATATTCAATACTCTACTAACAATATATAAATAAGAATAATATACTAATATACTTATAAGAATATATTCATTTACCTATTATAAAATAATAAAAATAATACTGGATATACTAACTCAATAATACCACTATATACAAATCCAAATGTTATTTTCATATAATGGAGTAAAAACTAATAGAGTAAATAATAGATCAAATACTTCTTAAATATAGGATTATCATTAACTTGATTCAATAAATACAATGATTGAACTGTTTCTAAATCAATTAATCCAAGAATAACATCAGCTAAATACTCTTGAATTGGAGATGGTTTAGAAGCTTCCAAGTTTTTTAATTACTATGAATAAATAAAATAAAATCAGAATATTCGTATCATCATACTTAATTTTCGTGTTCTCATCGAATGAATTGTTGAACTTACGATATATGTCTTTTCTACAGTTACTGTTTTGGCAACACCTGAAATCACACCAATTGTTGAATAAACATACCTAATAATTCATCCTAACAAAAATAATTATAAAAAATATACTAATTCATCTTAGCTTCTTCATCATCAGACTTTACTATTTTATATTATAATAACAATTATACTTATTTGTATTTGTTGGATTAATCGTTGATGGTAAACTTGGTTTATATTCTAATTATCCTAGTCTGACACCTAATTTAGATAATAAAATATATGATAATTGCTATAATACCAATATGCTAAATTAACAGAAATAGTTGAATTTCCTACTACTTATAACTCGAATAATATGTTGTACATCAAAAGTGCCAAATGTATTAACAAGGTAAAAGTTTGTATATGTAGTTGATGAGCTTTAGTAAGACAGACTAAATCAAAGATGATAGTTGTATTTTTTTCTTCAAATGTTCTTAATTCTTCCCTTAGTTATAATATCTTTGATTTTTAATTATTAGAACTATTATCTAATTAACATATATGATAATATTATACTTCCTTCAACAATTATAATCAATTCCTGCTCTTTGTATTGTTTTGTATATTTCTTATCTGTAATAACAACACTTGTGCTGCCATTGTTATATTCTATATAAAATTATATACTATATATACTCATAACACAACAGAAGAAAAAAGAATTAAAGTGTATTTCAAAAATTATATTCGTTTCAGTTTTTAAGTTTTGAGAAATTAAATGAATGTATAAGTTTAGATTATTTTTATTATAGTGAATAGATAATAATATATAGTGTACATGTCAATTTGATGTTTGATTCACATAAAGATGCTTAAAATAAATATCCAAGTAAAAATGTGAAGTGAAAGGCGGTTAAGAGAAAGTAAATATGCAAATTAATCTATTGGCTATATAAGTTATTGTCTAAAAATCAAATTTCAATAGATTCAAGGAATTATTTTATATGTGATTGTATTTATACTAATGTTACAACAAATTACTATCATGTGAGTAGAATGAGTATAGTGAGTAATTTTTCGACTTGGTTATGCAAATTGTGAATATAGGAAGTGAAGAGAAGAGAGAATATGATAAACCTAAGAGAATATTACAATCTTCCACATGTTTATACTATTAATTCAGTAGTAAATGTTTCGAATTGGATTTGTTTCTTATTTAGGTTGGATATTACAACAACTAAGATAACACCGAATATGTTATATGCAAAAGTATCATTAGCTAATGATTATTTGAATTAGTGTTATTATAAACTGATATACAGGTAAAATAAAAGCTTCCTATACATTTGATGTATGGTTTTTATAATAGAAACAGATAATGGTGACTAATACTCATCATCCATTATAAATGTAATAATAGATACCTAAGCCACTGACTATTTGTCAGGATGACTTAAGAATACTCTGTAGCAATATAACGGTTATTTCCCCCTTTGGCTTATTACTATTGCTATTACTATTACTATTATTATTATTATTATATAGATATATATTATATTACTTTATAATGAAAAAATAAAAAAGAATAAAAAAGAATAAAAAAGAATAAAAGAGAATTAATATTTATATATAAATATGAAATTTTTAGACATTCTAGTTCAATTATACCCTAATATAATACATGATGATGTTTATTATAGTAATTCTTACAACGTGTTGGTAGTTGATGATACTATTTATAATTTCAATGAAAATACTCAAAAATATTATGAAGTAGTTTTTTATGAAGAATTCACAAATATTGATGAATTAATTAATATATACAATAATAAGAAAGTAAATATATATTTTCAAACAGACAAACCATCCATCATCATTACATTGTTAAGATTTAATGTTATTATAATTTATAAAAATCAATTCATATCTACAAAAGTGGCTCAATATTACTTAAGACAAAATTTAGATAATAAAAATGAAGATTTTCTTTTCTATAATAATGAAAAAGATGTAATAATGGATAAAGTTATTGATAACTTTCTATTTCTTGCTTTTATATATTTCAGTAAAGTAATTACTACAAATGTAGAAAGAAATATACCATTGTTTTATAAGTTAATTGATTGTTATAAAAGAATTAATAATAAATACAGAGATTTTGGAAAGTGTGTAAAATATGTATTTGATGTAATAGGAGAGTTGGATAGAGAAATTATAAAGAAAGCAAATGAAGAGGTTATAATAGAGAAATTATATTATCCTCAATTCTATAAAAGTTTTAATGTAATAAAGGGAAAAACAATCAATTATAATAAAAAAATGGTAAGTAGTATTAATGATATAGATTATATAAATAATAATTATTGTGTATTAGATTCTATCAATCCATTTTTATTCAAAAGAAATTATACTAGTAAAAAATCAGTGGAAGATATGGAATATTTGGTTGGTAAATCAATTAGAATTGATTTTCCTTATTATTTAACAAATGTAATAATTGATAGAATATTGTCATATAATTATACAATACAAAGTAAAGGATATGTTACAAGATCAAGTAGAAACAATAAATCAGCTGTATTAGATTTTTTGAAAATTAAAGAAACAATTAATGAAGAATATAGAAAAGGTAAGTACATTATTCAATACTCTGTAGAAGATAAAGTTCATTATATTTCACTAGATGAAATAAATATTGATAGTGTAATGAATAGAGGAAAAAGAAAAAGAAGAGAAAAAGTAATTAATAGAGAAGATACACACAATAATAAAAGAATAGATGTTGATAATAATAATATAAGTAACGAATATGATGATATTGCAGCAGATGGTTATGAAGATGAAACAGATAGTTCTGACAATGATGATAATACTAATGATGAAGATTATAATATTCTTAATAATATAACAAAGAATGACATTTCTAATAGAAATAATAATGTATATGATGAAGATAGTAATGATGGAGATGAAATTGAATTAGAAATAATGACTGATGAAGAGGAAATAGCTGTAGATGAAAATGGAAGAGATGGTAATGATGATGGATATGTTGGTTTTCGTGATGATGATGATGATAACGATGAAATATTAGATGATTCAGTATTATATGATGATAGAGATAGTGAATATGAAGGTAGAAATGGCGATAGTGATAAAGAAAAATTATCGGTATACTTATACTATTTCTTTCTGAAGAATTCTATATCTCAAGATAAAGTAAATAAGTTATTGAAACAATTAAACTCAATAGAAACAATAAAGAATTTACATTTAAAAGAAACATTCAAGCCTTTACGAGATTATGTTGAAAAGGTAGTAGGATTAAAAAAACCAGACAAAAATAATTATATTACAATTGAAAGTGGGATTAGAAAAATGTTGAAGAAGAAAATAATTAAATTTGATGATTCAATTAATAATAATAAAAGCAAATATAAGAGCATTTATAGTAGTAACAATTACAAAAACATTTATAATTTAGATGTAAATAGAGAAAATTTCAGACATATTTTGTTACAGATCAGTAGTGATGGTGTTGAAATAAATCACTTTAGCTTTATTAAAAAAAGTGTAAATGTTTTATCATACAAAGTATTAAATAATTATAATGACAGTAAATTACTTCAAGTAATAAATATAAGTGATAATGATGATAATATAAATGATATTACAAAATTAGTAGTTGATGAATTAAACAATATATTTATTAAAGGTATAGAGGTAGAAGGTGTCAAATATAATATATATTTGGTAAGTATAGTAGGTGATATGATTGGAATAATAAAACTAATGAAATTACATAATTTCGTAGGTAGTAATAGTTTCTGTAGAACTTGCACAGCAACTACCAAAATCATTACTATTAATAAAATAATCAATAATGTTGTAGTTGAAGAAAAATTAAAAATAAAAGACTCAATGAGAGCTTATAAGAAGAAGTATCAGAATTTATATCCTCAATTTTATCAATATAAAGAAAAAAGACTATTCCATATATTTAATAACTATTCATATAGTAGATTTTTAAGAACTTTCAATAAAAAGCAACACAAAGAAGATATACAAAGCAGTTTTCGATCATTAATTTACTATGACATTAACTTAATAACTTTTGATGCGATGCATACAATAAACAACTGTTTTAATAGGTTTTATGATCAAATGAAAGACAATATAATTAATTTATACAACAATAATCAATTTAAAATGGTTTATACTCAATCTTCATCATTTTACAATCTTCAGCTAAATAAATTTACAAAGTATAACATGATAGAACAAAACCACTTCTTTTTATATATCCTACCTCTAATGATAATAAAATTAAGAAAAGAGAGTGAAATAATGATTTATGATGGATTATTCAACATCATAGATATAGTAAATAATGCATTAAACTATCAATTCAGTAATATCACTTTAAATAAGATGGAAGACATTTTAGTAACTAATTTAAATATTATGGAATTATATATATTCTTCACTCCATCCTGTCATGATTTGGTTCACTTAATTAAATATTTGTCTAATATAGGCCCGCTTATTCACCAGAGTACAAGTGTTTATGAAAGAAGTTATAAACAAATAAAAAACATCTCTATAAGTAATAATCATCAAAAAACATCAATCTTAAATACAATATCATCAATTAACCAAATATATGTTTATAATTATAATGAAAAAATGAAGATCAATAGAAAATATAATCTAGTTATTAATGATTCTAGATCAATATCTGACCTTTTTAAAACATTTCCATCTATTCATTATTATTCAATTATATCCTTCCATAGTGGAGAAAATATTCATTTTGGTATTATAAAGTCAATAAATAATTCGCAAATCCATTATAATGAAATAAATGTTACAAAAATTACATTAACAATATACAAATATATAAGCATTACTACATTGGATAAAATTGTTGATATAAATGATATTATTATATTTAATAATATATTCAAATTCAGTGATGTAGAATATTATATCTTTATTAGTGAAATAACATTCTATAAAGATTTGTAGTTTAATCAATTAATATTCTAAATGTTTAATAATATTTGTTTGTTAAATATATGATGAAATCAAATACATTTGTTGTATAACGTTGGGAGATAAATGGATTTTAGATTGCGTTGAAGTTATAAACGTAATCTAAATCCCATAAATATTACAAAAATACACTTATATTTTATTGTTCTGGTTACTCAGTTATATATGTATCACTGCTTGTTTATACTTAATATTAAACATCTGTAGCAATAGTAGAAAACGAAATTAAGGCTAAAAATGATTAGAATTAGATAACTTTAATTTCTTTATACTTAATATTGAATTTGAAATTATAGGCTTGAAAGAGGTTTGAACTCAATTTTTATTTTTCCTTTTTTAATTACCTTAACATCTTTTTTTCACATCTTATTCATCTCAGGTGATGAATTTTTGTCTCCAGAAGCTTTAAATAAAATATATCGCAAATGTAGCTTATATACCAAAATAAGATTATATTTGAATATAACTCACTACCTAGCCCTCTACTGTCATATTATTTTCTATAAAACCCATTTATCTCCCAACGGCATAAATCTCCTAATGGCTTATAACAACATCGCATAATTCAATCAATTAAAATACTTCTCTTTACTGTCTTCTTCTCTTCTTGTCTTTTTCTAATACCTCTTCTTATTCCTCAACATTATCTAATCTATTTATTCCTAAATTATCATCTTTGAACTTCTTTATATCACTTTCGTATATTAACAATGTAATTATTTCATCATTTTCATCACACATTTCTTCTTTATAATTGTTTCTTAATCATCAATGTATAAATCATTTACTTTTTCATTAAATGTATATACACATGATACTATGAATATTATTCTATACAATTAGCAAATATATGCATGTTTATATACAAAAATAGTTAAAATAACTAATTACAATCAAAATGATAATATTTTACACAAATAATAAAATTACATTAAAAGATGACAATTACATGTATTTTTACTTCTTTTACTTTTTTTATTTTCTCATTTTTCTCTTCATATACTAATGAATATGTATTAATTTCTCTATCATGAATCAAATAAATAAATATTCAATCTGAAGTTATATGTAATATAGGTTGCTAATCACTTTTTCTACTATATTACTTTGAAAGTGCATATAACGCAATATAAATTTTATAATTATACAATTAAACATTAGATATAACTATATAACAACTAATTAGAATAGATCCTCTAAATTTGAAATGTCATTTATATACAAGGAGATATTTTCTTAGCTTTACTCACATAGATTTACAATTTATATATTATCTTTAAGAATAATTCGAGAATTCTAATAAGTCTTCGGTACAAAGTGATTGCCCAGTGTTTGATAGTTTACTAATAGCAAGCGAATTTAGTTATGAAATATTACTTAATTTAGAAATATTGTTGGTTCTGTCGAGTTGGAATTTCTATTAAAAGTCTATCTAAAAAGTATTAAAATTTGATATTTTTAATTTATAGCTAAATACAAACTTCAACATGTAATTAATAGATGTGTAGAGTATTGGCTTTTTATTCAAACTTAAAGACAATTAAAAAACGAAAAGAAAATGGTGTTAAAGTCAAAATTCAACGAGCCCAGCTTGGGTCAAGTATATAAGTCCTATTTGCAAAATAGATTAGAATTCTTATAGTGTTAACCATAATTAGAAAATGGATTATTATTCGATTTTGCATGTTCCAACAAACGTATAAATTATTTTATATATTATTTAAAATATATAGGCAACCCAAGATGAAATAAAAACAGCATATAAATCACTCTCTTTGACTTTTCATCCTGACAAACAAGTTAATTCCCTTAAAGATCAGTCAACAGAAAGCTTTCATATGATAGATGATGCTTACACCGTTCTTTCAAATCCAGATAAGAGAAAAGCCTATGATCTTATAGGAGACAGTGTATAATCATTATTTAAATCTATATATGTTTTAAATAGGGAGTAGATTTGCTTGAAGACAATATTTTAGTAAGAAATGATTATAGAGCTGTATTTATATGTTTACATATACAATATTAATAGTTTGATGAGACAATAGAACAATATTTAGCTAGAAAAGCGTTTTTCAAATATGCTCAACAAATGGGAACAACGAATGCAGTTGAGTTTGATCTTGATTTAACAACATTAGCAAATCCAAAATTAAAAAAGCATTTATTTACTGGTATGTCAATTACAAATGTATTACTTTCTGTTTTATTATCTATTTATAGAAAAGTTATACACCTGTATCTGATAAGACTGCATTAATTCTATCATCTATGGTTTCTTCTGAAGAAAATATTGGAGTATACGGCGCATTAGTTGCAATTTTGAATCACCAATATAATCAATATATAAGTGGAAGAGTAAGTCTAAGATTGTCAGAAAATTTTGGATATAACCTTCAAGCAGATTTTAACCCTGGAAGTGACATATTAGTGAAGTTACAATATGATCATTATCGATTAGAAGGTAGAAATTTCACTATATCAACCAATAAACAAATAACAGACTCATTATTTGCAGAAATATCATTTTCATTAATAAAGTCAGATATTCAATTCAGAATATTCTATACAATTCCAAAACCGGTTCATACACAAACTTTTGATTTGATATGTGGTGCTACATCTGTCTCATTGAAATATACCAATGAATTAATCCCTGATACAAGTAAATTACATTTAAGTGGAGAAATAGGATTAAGTGATACAAATATTTCCACTGGATATTGCCATATATTAAATAATAATACAAAAGTAGCAGTTCATAGTGTATTAAGTTTAACGAAAGGTTTAATATGGAAGTTGAAGTTTCAAAGAGGTCCATGTCGATATATTATTCCAATTTATTATTATACTTTACCATCACTAATGGATTATGGTTTATATACTATCATACCAACTGCAATGTATTTGTTATATAAATATTTCATTCATCCTTATTATAAGGATCTGAAGGAAGTTAAATCTCTGAGAAAACAACTACAAAATGAAGAAGAATATTCATTTAGAAGAATAAAAGCAAATTCTCAAATTCAAATAATGAAAAATACAGCTGAAATGAATGAAGAAAAAGAGAAAGATATAAATGGATTGGTTATTATAGAAGCTTATTATTATCCTAAGACTGATATGTCTAGACAGTCTGACTTTGTTCAAGATGTAAAAATACCTTTACAGTATTTTGTGAGAGATTCAAAAATTAAAGATTTATAATGGTTCAAGAAGTAATTTGTTAGGGTTTTATAAAGTTGATGATGTAGAGATGGAATTATATATTAGATATGAATTTAATGGATTTGTATATGATATTATAGTGGATGATGATAATGCAGTTGCTATACCTTCCTACAGAGCGGTAAAATTAGGAAAAGTGATGTCGTTAGTTTAAATAGAGATGTAAAATATTTATTATTGTATTATTCATTTTTATGTTAAAAAATAACAGTTAAAAACACACATTCAATTCTATTTTGAAAAATCAAATTTTTTAATATTTTTGAGTGATTTTAGGTTAATAACAAAAAGACATTCAAAATAATATATTATGACTGATTGCAATTATGATTCACCAAGTATCTCTTTTATATTATGGTCTAGAGAAGATAACATCATTATCCCCTTCTGATATGAGTATTATAATATTATTGAATATCTCATTTAATGTAGGTCCAATGGAAGGTTCTGGATCAAACATTTCTTTTCTAAGTGCTCCAAACAAAACACCACACAGTAGAATTAAATTCCAAGAGGAAGATCAACTTCCACATACTCAACCAGCAACTATAAGAAAGCAAAGACAATTATCTAATCCAGCTATGGAATTACCAACAACTCCTGAAAGCCCAGCTCAAAAATGGATTCATCATGCTAAACGTATTATAAGATATGTATATATTAAATTTAAAAATAGATTTATCTTCACCACCAGTTTTTATAGCAGGAATTAGTGATGAAAACTCACCAGCTGTCATACTATCAACAGAATCACTTAATTCTCTTATACAATCTCAAAGGAAATTCAAGCATCGATTTGATCGATATGGTATATCATCAGTAGATATCCTTTGTCCAACAAGTCCAAAAGACACAGAGGCACAAAAAGTGGAAATATTACGACAAAGAAAATGGATGAAAATGATAGAAAAAGGTCTATTGCAATACAAAAGTCAAAACGAAGAAAAATTCAAAAAAAGGATTAGAAAAGGAATTCCAGATGCATTTCGTTCACAAATATGGATGGAAGTATCAACAGCAGATAATGAATATATTAAAAACGAATATGAAGATTTATTAAACAAACACAGTTGTGGAATATTAAAACCAACTACAGCAACCTGTATTGGAGGTGATATTGAAAGAGATTTAATGAGAACACTTCCTGACTTAGAAATGTTTCAAGGAAAAGGAACTTATGGTCAACATATGTTGAAAAGAGTATTGATAGCTTATGCACTTAAAGATCCAGCAGTATATATGTTTTATTATTATTATTTTAGATTGGATATTGTCAAGGAATGAATTATTTAGCTGGATTCTTTTTATCATATCTATCAGAGACTCAGAGTTTTTTATATGTTATATACTGTAATGAATCATCCTAAATATGATTTGAAAACCATTGTTTATTGGTAGTTTTGAGAAGTTTGAAAGGTTTGCACACAATGTATATATATATATATATATATTATTATTATTAATTGTATAGTTCATTTATCTGCTTGATCAGAATTGTAACAAACTATATCATCACATTCTAGATTTAGAAATTGATATAGCACACAATTTAATTATGGATGTATATTACCTAAATTTAATATTATTTATTTAGTGGATTTTAACAATATTTACTAGATCATTCCCATTTCATTTTGTCGTTAGAGTTTGGGATGCTTTTTTAAATGAAGGTTGGAAAGTGATTTATAGAATTACTTTGGCAATATTTAAAGTCTATTCGAGTATAATATATATATAATATAACCATATTTTATGTTTGAATAGAAAAATTAATTAACTTAACAGACAGTGAAGAATTTCTTCCTACTTTTAAAAATATTCCTTTGGAAATAAACACTGAAGAAATACTTGAAACAGCTTATAGTTTATCCTTGAGTCATAAACTATTAACCAAACTGGATGAAAAATTTAACAACCAAGCGAATAAAATGATATAAGATATAGCCGTTTGTACTATGTTTTCATTAATTTAATCATTATAAAGTATTTTTAGAATGTTCTTGAAAATGGGTGTTTGAAAATATTAGTTTTTCGTTAACCTGTTGTTTCAATGAATCTTTTTTTGTGTTTATTATATATTAGCTTCACTCTATCTTACGAATATAGAGATATAGAGATTGGTGGTTATGGAATAAAGGAAATAAAGCTAACTAATGGCTTGGAAGTTGTTGATTTTAAACCACACTTCAAAAGCGATGAGCAATGTGATACATTGTGAGATTCATAGTAATTTACCAGAAGGTTTAAGTTTTAATAACGAGGATTGTTCAATTTTTGGTATTCCAACAAAAGACGTTTTTAATTCTCCAACCAATATAACAATACAATCTACAATTAGAAATTATGAAGAAGTTATTTTAATATCAGTTGTTACTGAAGATGTTCCAACAAAAGTCCTTTATAAAGCATGGAAAACTTCTGATTTATGTAACACAAATATTGCTGTTTGATTTAAAATTAACTCTTATCCTGATATTGTAGATTTACGTGATTATATAGATGAGTTGGTTTTTGACACAACCTCATCATTCTGGTCCGTTATTTACTTCAGATCATTTAATTCAATTCTCTGGTTATGTATACTTACCAAGATCTGGTGATTATTTGTTCTAATGTTGAAACCAACAGCGAATATCGTTTTTATTATTAATTCAAGGGCATCAATAGAATCATTAAAATGTGAATATTCGTACAAAAATGTGTCTGTACATATCGATTCTTCAAAATATGTCCCATTGTGTTATTCTATCATCATACTGTGTCTACATCATCAATGCATTGCTTCCAATGCTTAAATTAATATTCTCCAGTCAAATTTACCCAAGAAGAATACCAATTACTCAATTACACCATGACTATCAAGTGCCAAAGTATTTACAATATCCAACAATGAAATTGAATATATTGAACAATGAGATAGTTAGTTTTGAGCCATATATTCATAATACTTCACCATCATTATCTTATTCAATTAATCCATCATTACCAACAGGAATGTGGATGGATAGTAAAACTGGAATTATCAGTGGAAGTGTTACATCTACATCATCAATATATGAGAATAATATAGTTCAATATACAATTACGGCAAATAGTAAAGAAGGTTCAACTAATTATAAGTTTACATTACAAGTAATGAATAAACTACCAAATGGCTTGTTAT